>CM076577.1:1401935397-1402069696 GCA_034641835.2 Pinus albicaulis
AAAAACATGTCATATTATTGCAGACGGGTTAAATTCCCATTGTTATCCCTTACCCATCATCGTTTATGTCAATTATTAATTCAGAGGGGTTTTTCTCAGCAAAATCCCCCTCTGAATAATCCACTCCTCATTCCCCAGCAAGCTGAAATTCCCCAGCAAGCCGAAATTCCCCAACAAGCCGGAAGTTCCCAAGAAACTCTTGAGAGTTCTTATGAAAGGCAACTGGACGATATCCCAGACCCCCCAGTAATTCCATCCTCAGAACCAGTTGACCTACCCCCAAGTTCATCCCACTTAGTAGAGTCACCCCTTCCCACTATTCATATCTCTAGCAATGACTCTCCAACACCCCCATCTCCACCTACTCATACAAGAAAGAGACGAACCCCAATAGTCTCTGTCTCAAAATGACAAACAAGGGCCACATCCCAAGTTTTCACTTCTTCCGAAAGCCCTTCCCCTAGAAAAGAATCTTCTCCTACAAAGAAAAGGAAAGACACTGACTTCTCTGCTTTCCTACCAAAAAGGAAAATGAAAATGACTATTGAAACAGGAGTTACTCCCATTTCCCCTGACCCTGCCACTATCCTGTTAAAACTTCAATCCTCACCACCATTCCAAATTCCCCAACCCGTCTCGTCCGGTGACACTGTCACACAAGAACCAGTGGCCCGGGATAACATGACATCGTTTATTGCTCAAACAGTGACTGCCACACAAGAACCAGTCACTTACCCAGAGGCTGAAACACAAGAACCAGCCACTATGGTACAAGAATCATACACCAAGCATGATAATATAGTAGTCCACCGTAGGCCGTTCCAATAGTCCGCCTACACCAGGATCAAAAGAGTAACCCAGTTAGAATCAACCAGCACACAGGGTTCACACACTATGGCATCTTTGTTGGAGGAAAATGAGTTTTTGAAATCAGAACTAGAGGCCTATAAGAAATAATTAATCATGGCACGAGAAGACTTTGATAGAGAATTGAATCTCTACATGCTCTCACACACAGCATCAGCACAAAAGAAGGATCCATGCAGAGAATACATGTGCCATGAGTGTGGTAACATTTACCAACAGGAAGGATACAAAGTAGTCAAAATTCAGGTATCTGCGGCATCTACATCAGCTGCAATTAAAGAAGAACGCCCTACTGCCACACAAGAACCAGTAGGGCCCTCAAAAAGTCTAGAACAATAAACTAAACCACAAATATCTCGCCCTGTACTAGTCAGCTCAGCCACTCAAACAATGCCCCAACCCAGTACTTATAATGCTGGGACATAGACCCTGCCATGGAAACAATTAGAACTTATGAATAACTGGAAGAAAGAATATGTTGTGGATCAAGACAAAATATTGCAGTAGCATAAGTTGGCCTGGCAGAATCACATGTATGCCAACTGGGATATTTGGGAACAGACATTGCAACAGCTCAAGGATTCCAAGAAAGAAGTCAAGGAATCAAAGGAAAAGTTGGTTTTGATGTTTTCATTAGTGCAAAAATTGATGGCTACCCGAAAACCCTCGAATTATTCTCTCTTCCTCTCTGAACGTCTGGTTTATTTTCAATTGAAGGCAATAAAGGATGGCAGACCTCATGAATTTCTTACTGCAGAACAATTTGTTCAAACTTTTGCTGAGGCCCCTGAAAGTGACCAACATTTGTTGTGTGAACTTTATCTCCATAACGAGGCCATGCCTGAGAATAGAAAAGTCAATCTCACTCCAATTGTAGGTGATGTACAAATTAGGGCATTCATTTCATTCCTGGCCAATCAGATCACCTGGCAAACTGCGTTTATTGCAAGTAGGCATAATGAGGAGAATCGGCTCCTTTGGATTAGACCGGAACCTTCAAATCCGGCCATGTTTGTAGCACAATATCACCGATTCTTGCAGAAGCCAGGAATGCACAGGTACATACAACAACTGCAGGCTTCAACACTTTTAAAGTGTCTACAGCTAATCAGAGTAAAGGAGACTCATGCATTGAATGCCAACACTATGTTTTGACAACATTCATGCAAGGAAAGACAAGAGTATCACCCTTTCAGCCCTGATAATCTTCAAGCTGCAATCTCCAGGGTACCTAACTACATCAGATGCATTCGGCATTGTGGAGAAAACTGGATTGGTTACCATTTTCATTTTCCAATTCTATGGATGCCTGCAGAAAAATACCAGTGTCACTACCAATTGGCTGACAGAGATGAGGCTGTAGCATGGCAGCAATTGCAGAACAATCGAGGATTCCGAGCTCCGACAGAAGCTACCTTCTCCAGCTACTGCTTGAGAAACTTGCATGCACAGAGTCAGTACTCAGACTCAGACTCAGACTAGGAGTTGCCCGAGGACATGCAACCCTTTCAGCTGGGGGGGATGTTAGGACCTCACTATGTACCACTTTTTGCTATATATTTTGACACCACCTTACCTTTATAACCATGTTTAAAAAGGATTCCATCATCATTTTCATTCACTTTATCCAAAGGTATATAAAATCCTCTTCTTTACTATATATTTAATCTGTTTACATATAATTCCATATTACTCTTATATTTCATCATTAATCGAAGGTAGATTGTTTCTAACATAAGTCTAAAAGATCGCAGATAATTTATGTGCTGTGCTAGAACAATCGGCCGTTGCTGAAACAGTCGACTCCGTTGCTGAAACAGTCGACAGGCACGCAAATTCCGTCACTACTCGTAATTTTCGATTCTGGAAGAGTATTTTTTGGAACAATGGCAACAACATGAAGATGAGCAAGGAAGTGGTTACACGGATTATTCTGAAGATAGTACTCTTTTTGTATCTGTTGTAACAATATCTTTTTATGGAAGAATAGAATAGCCCTGTTTTAAGAAAGAAGAATAGATTTGGGATAAACATAGATTTGCTCTAATGTAATTGTAAGAGATGTCTCCTCTTTAAAAAGAGGAGACATCATCATTAGAAGGGAGTTCGAAAACTACAGGAGAACATTGTGTTTGAGAGGACAAGAGCTAGACTCCATTTGTAATGTATCATTTCTTTTGACAGATGAATAAAAGTTCCTTTTGAGCGCTTCAATTTAATTCCTTTCCTGGGGAATCTTGTGAGAAGGAAAGGGCCCGCCTTCATCACAAGATTCACCCGACTGTTCCTGTAGTTTGTTAGATTTCTTTATGATATTCACACTTTACTTTAATTCTGTTTGCTGAAACACCAGTTACACAGTTCTGTAGTTTATTGAGCATTCTGTTTCCTTTAACGCTGCATGTGTTTAGTACATTCATTCTTAAGAAGTTAAGGGATCCTTTTTCTGATTATCTGTTTGAATGTATGATTGATGCTGGGAGCAGGTGCTGAAGATTCCTATTGAAAGGAATAGGGTCCTGTTCCCATTAATTTTACTTTCTTTTCCTGCAGTGTGATTAGAAACAAGAGACAGGTGCTGAAGGTTCCTGTTCATGGGAATAGGGTCCTGTTCTCTTGAGTTTATCTTTTCTACAGAGTGATTAGTGTCAGGAAGCAGGTGCTGAAGTTCCTATTGAAAGGAATAGGGTCCTGTTCCCTGTTATGGTTGATTGGTTTCCTTTCCTGCAGAATGATTTTCCTTTATTTGGATTCTTAAAAACTGCAATAGAGGAATTGCTTCTACTATAACATAAGTAACTTCAGCTTTGATTAAACAGGGTGTGAATAATTAGATTTGTATGATTAATAATTGTGTGAATTTTTACTACAACATTATTTTTGCTTTTGGAATTGAGCATATCCAGTGCGTGATTGTCTTTGGAATAAACAGACTTCCTCGGGTTGACAATTTATGTGGAGCTTGAATTGTTAAAACAATTAAAGCGACCAACATTTTGGCGCCGTTGCCGGGGAAGGCAATTATAGATTTCAAAAGCATTAATATTTTCTTTCTAGATGTGCAAATTGTATGAGAGGATGCAGAAACCAGAAGAAAACTAACCCCATAGGTGGCAAAGGCAAAGGAAGGGGAGGAAGAAAGACTTTCATTGACGAGATTGTATCAAAGGCTGAATCATCACAGAGATTAAGTTCTCGAAGACCAAAAATTCAGCACTCCCCTCAATCAGATTATAAAACAGAGGAAGTTGTGGGCCCTGAAAACATAGAGGAGCCGGTGATTAAAGGACCAACAACCAGTGTTGGAGAGTCAGAAGAAAGTGCTAGCAAATCAGCAGAGAACGTTGAGGAAATAATAGAGAGTGTTGGATGACCAGTGGAAAACATTCAGGAGCCAGTAGAAGATCTTGACGATCGAGCAAGTGCAGTAGGAGAACAACCAATGGAAGGAAACAACGAAGACTTCTTTGGTGGAGGACGTGTAGATCCTGAAGGAGAAGGAAAGGATGAAAATTATCTCTCTACCTTGGGATTTCCTATCAGTGATCTCCCTAGAGGAACAACTCCTATGAAGAATATTCCATTGTCAGCTTTACCTAACTTCCATGGTCTATCCTCTGAAGATCCGGATGAATTTCTTTTTGAATTTGATATATTATGCAGAAGTTATGATTATGTTACTAATGCTCAAAAGTTGAAACTGTTTCCAGCAACATTAAAAGGAAATGCCTTAAGATGGTTCGTGAGTCAATCACAACATGGGAACAGATGAAACAGAAATTTCTGCTTAAATATCAAGACTACTGTCGGACGAGAGAAAAGAAGGACGAACTATTCAATATGGCACAAAGGCCGCACAAGAATCTGGAGGACTACGTAGAAAGGCTGCAGTATAATATACAGAGATCTGATCATCCGAATATAAGTAAGGAAATTCGTAAAACAATATTACTTAGAGGATTAAGGGATGATTGTTTAGACATGTTAAACATGCTTGGTAAGGGAGATATATCTAAAGAATCATATGATGAGATTGTTGAACTTTGTAAGAGGTGTTCAAGGGGAGCTGCAAGGAACAGAGTAAGTAATAGAGATCCCACCTATTCAAGAGTGCAAAAATCAGCCAGTGGGGGAGCAACAAGAGCTGAAATAGGTAATTTACTTGAAGAATTTAAAACTGAGATGTTAAGTTCTTTTGCTTCACAAATTGACACTTTGCAGGTTAAAAAGAAGCAGGCTAAAGCAGAAGCAACTCTGGCTGTCTTTGCTCGAAGTGCAGAGACAAACATCCACTAAGGGAGTTCCCATTGGACAAAATACCAACCTGCACCCTTTCTGAGAAAGATCATGAAACACAACAATGTCCATCTCTACCAGGAATAAAGGCAGCATTGCAGCCAACGGAAGAAGAAGCTGAAGCAGTTTACCTGCTAACTCAAAGAAGACAATGGCAACCAAAAGGACAAGGTATGAATTCTAGTATGCCATTTAATCGTTGGAATAATTATTCTGCTTTCAGTCAAAAAAATTACCCTCCCTTTAATCAAATGCAATACCCACCCTTTAATCAAATGAATTTCCCACCCATGCAACAATAAAACCCTCCCTTTGTTGATCCTACAATGTGGACTCCTTGGCCCCCACAGCAGCCATCTTCTTTTAACCCTTGGAATTCAAATTGGAGAAGCCAACAACCCCCGTATCCAAATCAATTTCCTCAATTTCAACAACCACTTCCTCTGCCATCAAATGCTCCGCCAAATACCCAAATGAGACCCCAGCTACCTGTGCAACCAAATCCTAACCCCAATAATAAAGTTGTGCAAGTCATTGATATTCAGAATCAGTCTATATTTCCTACTATGCAATGTAATGATATTCATTTAAGATCCGGGAAAATAGTAGAGCCTATTATTCATGACATAACTTCTTCTGATTCTGATAAAGAGGAAACTGAGAAACATAAGAAAGCACAACCACCCTCTAACAAGGGTATTGAAATAATAGAACCACCATTCCCCGAGCGTTTAGTTTTAACTAGAACGCCTGAAACACCTGCTTTTAACCTTCTATGGGAATTGCAAAACTTGTATGTTAAAATTCCACTTTTACAAGCACTAAGAGATGTACCAATTTATGCCAGAACAATAAGGGATATTTGTGTTAAGAAACCTGGTAGGAAAACTAAATATCCCCTTACAGTACATGTGATGGGTGATTTATCTGCATTAATGTCCGGAAAAACCCCTCCTGTGAAATATGGTGACCCCGGCCATCCTACCGTGACAGTTCAAATTGGTAAAACAATGATTCCTCAAGTTATGGTAGATTTAGGTGCTGCAATAAACATAATGACTCTTGAAACTTCACAATTGTTACAGCTGAATAACACAATCAGAGATACACCTACCATTCTAGAGTTGGCTGACCGTTCTACAATTAAACCTGAAGGAGTTGTTGAAGATCTACTTATCTCAGTTGAATCCTGGAATTACCCAGCTGATTTTGTTGTATTGCAGACTAAAACAAAGCTGGGGGGACATCCTTTAATTTTGGGGAGGCCATGGCTGGCCACAGCTGATGCCTTTATCAGTTGCAGATCTGGTTCAATGACAATTTCTAATGGTTATGAAACCAAACAACTTACTCTTTATCCTCATGCTACACCCATAATTAATAATGAAGATTCTATGTGGATGGATTATGATGATAATGTTGTTCAGCCTATTCTAACTATTGGGCAAGCTTTAACTCTTAAAGACAATACAGAGGATGAAATAATTAATAATTTTATTTGTGAACCTTCCTCTATAATTTCTAAAACACACAATCAATTGACTGCAATTTTTGAAACAGATACCCAAGAAAAGATTGAATCTGAAGACTCATCTCAGACATTAACCACCATCTCATCTAAAAGCATAACAGTTGAAATTGAACCTGGCAAGACATTAAACATAAATCCTGATCTAACAGTTGCTGAAACACAACAGTTAATGAAGTTATTACGTGAAAATAAGGAAGCATTTGCATGGGATTACACGGATATGAAAGGAATCTCTTCTGAATTATGTACTCACCAAATTTATATTAAAGAAGGATGCCGACCAGTCTGTCAACCCCAAAGACGAATGAACCCTAATTTACGGGAAAATTTTAAAGAGGAACTTCAGAAATTGCTTAATGCATGATTTATATACCCCATATCTGACAGTGAATGGGTTTCCCCATTGGTAATTGTCCCTAAGAAAAATGGGAAATGGAGAGTATGTGTTGATTATAGAGCCTTAAACAAAGCTACTCAAAAGGATCACTTTCCTTTGCCTTTCATTGATCAGGTGTTGGATAGTCTGTCAGGGAAGAAATTCTTTTCTTTTCTAGATGGATTTAGTGGGTATAAACAAATTAGAATTGCACCCCAAGACCAGGACAAGACCACTTTCACTAGTCCTTGGGGAACTTTTGCTTATAGATTTCTTCCATTTGGGCTATGTAATGCACCAGCAAATTTTCAGAGGGCTGTTATAGGAATCTTTTCTGATATGTTGAATGACTCTATGGAAATATTTATGGATGATTTTACTCCTTATGGTGTGTCTTTTGAAGATGCATTACAAAATATTGAGAAGGTACTTAAACGATGTATACAAGCTCACCTCTCCTTAAGTACTGAAAAATGTCATATGATGATGAGTGAAGGAGTAGTGCTTGGACATTTTATTTCATCTCAAGGTATTCAGGTAGACCCATCTAAAATATTGGTCATTCAGAATCTTCCTGTTCCTAAAACACAAACTGATGTGAGAATTTTTCTAGGACATGCTGGATATTACAGAAGATTTATTAAATATTTTTCTAAGATAGCTTCTCCATTATTTGTGTTGCTTATGAAAAATGTTGAATTTAAGTGGACTAATCCTTGTCAGAAAGCCTTTGTAGAACTCAAGCATCAGTTATCTATCGCTCCTATTTTGAGGGGACCTGATTGGGCCCTCCCTTTTCATATATCTTCTGATGCTTCAGACACTGCAATTGGAGCTGTCTTGGGACAAGAGGAGAATCATCTTCCTTATGCTATCTACTTTATCAGTAAGAACATGACCCCTACTGAGCTTAATTATACAGTTACCGAAAAGAAGTTTCTTGCAGTAATTTATGCCATTAATAAATTTCGACATTATATCACTGGTTATTCTACTTTTGTCCACACTGACCACTCGGCTATTAAGTATTTAATGAACAAATCTGTCACAAATGCTAGAGTTACCAGATGGCTATTATTACTACAGGAGTTTGATATCACAATTGTAGATCGGCCTGGTAAAGAAAATGTGGTGGCTGATTTCCTTTCACGGTTAAAAACTGATAATAATATTCCAGTAGATGATTCTTTTCCTGATGAGTATTTATTTGCAGTTTCTGCTCACTCTCCGTGGTATGCAGATATTGCCAATTATTTGGTTGCAGGAAAATTACCATCACACTTGTCATACAGAGAAAAGAGAAGAATTGTTCAACAAAGTGCCAGGTATAGCTGGATAAGTGGGTGTCTTTTCTACACAGGGCTTGACCGGGAAATCCGAAGATGCATTAGGGAAGATGAAGTGTATGACATACTGAAAGCTTGCCATGATGGCCCTTGTGGAGGGCATTTCACGGATCAGAGAACAACACACAAAATTCTGAGGATGGGTTACTATTGGCCCTCATTATTTAAGGATGCAAAGAAATATGTGAGGGCTTGTGATAGCTGCCAGAGAATGGGTCAACCCAATCATAGAGATCAAATGCCGTTAAACCCCCAGGTAGTTTCTGAACCCATTTGAAAGATGGGCCTTGGATTTCATAGGACCCATTAATCCTCCATCCAATCAAAGAACTTATATATTAGTCTGTACAGACTATATGACTAAATGGGTGGAGGCCAAAGCACTTATTAGAGCCAATGAAGAGGTTGTCCTAGCTTTCTTATTTGAAGAAATCTTCACCAGATTTGGAATTCCTAGAGAGCTAGTTACAGATGGAGGACCTCCATTCAATTCTCATGGTTTTAAGTCTACCCTTCAGAAATATCATATTCATCATAGAATGACTACACCATACCACCCCCAGGCCAATGGGCAGGTGGAAAGCACAAATAAATTATTAGAAGCCATTCTAACTAAAACAGTGAAGGATAACCGAAAGGATTGGTCTCAAAGGCTCCCTGAAGCACTATGGGCTTACAGAACTACTTGGAGAAACACTACAGGTTTTTCTCCCTATGAATTGGTTTATGGTAAAAATGATGTTTTTCCTGTGGAATTTGAAATTAAAACTCTAAGAACTTCTTTAGTTGTTAATCTTGATTTGACTGATGTGCAGACAGCTAGGTTGCAGCAGCTTCTTGAATTGGATGAAAAGAGATTAGATGCCATTCACCAAACAACCATGATTCAACAACAAAGAATGAAGTGGCATGATAAAATTATCAAACACAAGCAATTCCAAAAAGGTAATTGGGCCTTATTGTATGACTCTCGGTTTGAAAATTTTCAGGGTAAGCTACGTACACGTTGGCTTGGACCATATGAAGTAGATGATGTTTTTCCTAATGGAACAGTAAGACTTCTAACAATTGATGATTCTAAAACACCTCTATTAGTCAATGGTCATAGGCTTCGTTTGTACCAGCGTCCTGTTTCTAAAGAGGATTTCAAGACTGCTTGCATGACTGATACACATTATCTTTTTCTAGGGGATTCTTCTGCTCCTCACAGCATTTAATTTTCTGCACTGTATTTCTAGTATTAGATTAGATTTAAAACTAATAATCCCTGTCAAGGGTTGGCATATTACAATTGAATTTTGTAGATTCTGGAAAAGCTCATTAAGGAGGATAGATTCATCACAAGAAGATCTGAGGCTTCAATTACAGAAGCTTGTTCCCTTCATTTCAACCCATTTCCTAGCAATATCCCTTTTATCCCATTTCTACATTATTTCCCTTTTTCCCATTTTTCCCACTTCTACCATTCCTGAAATATCATCCTTCAGCTAGTATTTCCCATTCCTTACTGCTGAAATTATTCCTTAGCAAATATTTCCCCCACTTGTCTTAAACCCAAATCATTATATCCCATTTTCCTGATTTTTCCCTTTGCTGAAACACCAGTTTCAGCAACATGTCATTCATTTTTCCGTTGCTGAAACACCAGTTTCAGCAACCTGTCATTTATCTTTTCATCATTAAAACATCATTTCTTTCCTCTGCTATACAAGCTTTTCAGTTCTCCACTTTTACTCTTTAGATCCCTTGGGTGAATATTATTCAGTATTGAGCAGATCCTGATATGCTCCTGTTCTACATTTCAGAGAAATCTACAGATTCTTCCATTAATATCAAGCCATTATGAAGCACTCTATACTTCGAATTATAAAGACAAAGGTAAAAATATAAGGTATGTGGTTTTTATGTAATGCAGTTAAATAATATTTTAAAGAGAGGATCTTGTTCATAATGATTACAGTCTTCGCACACTTAAACATCATTTCACCATACGTAAGGGGGGAATTTCGAAAACTGAATCATCATTTCAAACCATCCAATCCTCCGTCACTCTTCATATCCATTATTTTTGCCGTCATTGAGACTCCATATCCTCTGTTGCAACAATTAGCTTGACCAAAGCCTGTGTTTCTGTTCTCTGCACCTCTGCATGTGACTCAAGCTAGTAGCTACGATGGTCGTGTTACCTGGACACGAGTTCCCGGTCGGATAACCTTCCCTAATTGTTCCCTGTGAGAGGCTCATGAAATTTTTTCAACAAGCAGATGGTTAACATACTTAAAGGTTAGAAAGAATTCCGATCAGCAACAAGTTTTAGAGTTCGCACGTAATCTTCTGTGGGAATTATCCAAAGGTTCAAGGGGTCCTAATTTCAGTCGCGCAGAAGATATAGCACAGCCTGTGTTTTCCACTTATAGGTGTCACTGTTCAGAAACAAGTTCAGTTAAATGTACAAGAAGATTTTCTCTTCCGTAAGAACCGGTTGGAACTTAAAGGCCGCGTATGTCCGCATTCACACCCTCGACCATGCATGGTAGTAGCGCAACTATCAAGCACTATTTGACATGTGAAGGGCGTTACCAGCCCATCAACATGACTCGCTAATGAATCATTTGAGACTTGTATTTTCCATTAGTCAATGAGTCAATATTCCCTTATTATCCGCTTATTAGCAAAAAACATGTCATATTATTGAAGACGCAAGAATTCTATCATATCCTACCCATCATCGTCTACAGTCAATTAGTTAATTTAGAGGGTTTTACCGCAAAATCCCCCCTCTAAATAACCACCCTCATTCCCCAAGAAGTCAAAATTTCAAGAAGCTGTACCTTCAATGTCAAGTTCCCAAGAAACCCCGAGAGTTCTTATGAAAGGAAACCGGACAACATCCCATACCCCCCCGCAATTCCATCCTCGTAACCACGACCTACCCTGGTTCATCCACGAGAGTCACCCCTTCCCACTATTCTATCCCTAGCAAATGACTCTACAACATCCCCATCTCCACCCACCACAACTGAAAGTAGACTAACCTTATCACCCACTCTGTACCAAAACACAATACATCCCAAGTCAGTCGAAAAAGCCCTTCCCCTAGAAAAGAATCTTCTCCTACAAAGAAAAGGAAAGACACTGACTTCTCTGCTTTCCTACCAAAAAGGAAAATGAAAATGACTATTGAAACAGGAGTTACTCCCATTTCCCCTGACCCTGCCACTATCCTGTTAAAACTTCAATCCTCACCACCATTCCAAATTCCCCAACCCGTCTCGTCCGGTGACACTGTCACACAAGAACCAGTGGCCCGGGATAACATGACATCGTTTATTGCTCAAACAGTGACTGCCACACAAGAACCAGTCACTTACCCAGAGGCTGAAACACAAGAACCAGCCACTATGGTACAAGAATCATACACCAAGCATGATAATACAGGGAAACCAGCTGTAGCTGCTCCACAAGAACCAGCTACAGCTGTGGATCAGCAGGCAACCCCAGCAGAATCAACCAGCACACAGGGTTCACACACTATGGCATCTTTGTTGGAGGAAAATGAGTTTTTGAAATCAGAACTAGAGGCCTATAAGAAATAATTAATCATGGCACGAGAAGACTTTGATAGAGAATTGAATCTCTACATGCTCTCACACACAGCATCAGCACAAAAGAAGGATCCATGCAGAGAATACATGTGCCATGAGTGTGGTAACATTTACCAACAGGAAGGATACAAAGTAGTCAAAATTCAGGTATCTGCGGCATCTACATCAGCTGCAATTAAAGAAGAACGCCCTACTGCCACACAAGAACCAGTAGGGCCCTCAAAAAGTCTAGAACAATAAACTAAACCACAAATATCTCGCCCTGTACTAGTCAGCTCAGCCACTCAAACAATGCCCCAACCCAGTACTTATAATGCTGGGACATAGACCCTGCCATGGAAACAATTAGAACTTATGAATAACTGGAAGAAAGAATATGTTGTGGATCAAGACAAAATATTGCAGTAGCATAAGTTGGCCTGGCAGAATCACATGTATGCCAACTGGGATATTTGGGAACAGACATTGCAACAGCTCAAGGATTCCAAGAAAGAAGTCAAGGAATCAAAGGAAAAGTTGGTTTTGATGTTTTCATTAGTGCAAAAATTGATGGCTACCCGAAAACCCTCGAATTATTCTCTCTTCCTCTCTGAACGTCTGGTTTATTTTCAATTGAAGGCAATAAAGGATGGCAGACCTCATGAATTTCTTACTGCAGAACAATTTGTTCAAACTTTTGCTGAGGCCCCTGAAAGTGACCAACATTTGTTGTGTGAACTTTATCTCCATAACGAGGCCATGCCTGAGAATAGAAAAGTCAATCTCACTCCAATTGTAGGTGATGTACAAATTAGGGCATTCATTTCATTCTCAAGCAATCGTATCAACGGAAAATCATACACAAGTAGGTACAGCGAGGAGAATCGGTTCTCGGATTAGACCTAACCTTTCCAATTGCGAATGTTTGTGTACAATATCACTCCTCACAGGCTGTGAATGGGCTGGTGTGCACATACAACAACCGTGTGCTTCAACACTTTGCAGCATTTGCCTAATCGGGGAGACATAGGAGATCAATGTATCGAATGCCAACACCATGTTTGGTAGCAATGCTAAAGGAAAGACAAGAGTATCACCCTTTTAGCCCTGATAATCTTCAAGTTGCACTATCCGGGTACCTAATCACATCGTATGTATTCTGTGATTGTGGAGAAATCGATTGGTTACCATTTTCTATTTTCCACCGCGATGACATGCAGTGGCCTACGTTGTCACTACCAACGGTCGACGAGAGGAGGTCGTAGCATGGTAGTGTACTGCGTATCAATTTGTAGGACTCGAGCTTCGACAGAGCCACCTCTCCGCCCATCGCTGAGAAACTTGCACACACAGAGTCATTACTCAGACTCTGACTCAGACTAGGAGTTTCCTGAGGACATGCAACCCTTTCAGCTAGGGGGGATGTTAGGACCTCACTATGTACCATCTTTTACTATATATTTTGACACAACCTTACCTTTATAACCATGTTTAAAAAGGATTCCATCATCATTTTCATTCACTTTATCCAAAGGTATATAAAATCCTCTTCTTTACTATATATTTAATCTGTTTACATATGATTCCATATTACTCTTATATTTCATCATTAATCGAAGGTAGATTGTTTCTAACATAAGTCTAAAAGATCGCAGATAATTTATGTGTTGTGCTGGAACAATCGGCCGTTGCTGAAACAGTCAACTCCGTTGCTGAAACAGTCGACTCCGTTGCTGAAACAGTCGACTCCGTTGCTAAAACAGACAGCAGGCACGCAAATTCCGGCACTACTCGTAATTTGCGATTCTGGAAGAGTATTTTTGGAACAATGGCAACAACATGAAGACGAGCAAGGAAGTGGTTACACGGATTATTCTGAAGATAGTACTCTTTTTGTATCTGTTGTAACAATATCTTTTTATGGAAGAATAGAATAGCCCTGTTTTAAGAAAGAAGAACAGATTTGGGATAAACATAGATTTTCTCTAATGTAATTGTAAGAGATGTCTCCTCTTTAAAAAGAGGAGACATCATCATTAGAAGGGAGTTCGAAAAACTACAGGAGAACATTGTGTTTGAGAGGAGAGGAGCGAGACTCCATTTGTAATGTATCATTTCTTTTGACAGATGAATAAAAGTTCCTTTTGAGCGCTTCAATTTAATTCTTTCCCTGGGGAATCTTGTGAGAAGGAAAGGGCCCGCCTTCATCACAAGATTCACCCGACTGTTCCTGTAGTTTGTTAGATTTCTTTATGATATTCGCACTTTACTTAATTCTGTTTGCTGAAACACCAGTTACACAGTTCTGTAGTTTATTGAGCATTTTGTTTCCTTTAACGCTGCATGTGTTTAGTACATTCATTCTTAAGAAGTTAAGGGATCTTTTTCTGATTATCTGTTTGAATGTATGATTGATGCTGGGAGCAGGTGCTGAAGATTCCTGTACAAAGGAATAGGGTCCTGTTCCCATTGATTGCCTTTTTTCCCGTTAGGGCAGATTAGAAACAGGAGACAAAAAGCCAAGGTTCCCGTTCATGGGAATAGGGTCCCGTTATCTATTATAGTTCTTTTCTTCGCAGTGATGAAAATGTAAAACAGCTTGCCCTGCTAAAGGAATAGGGTCCGGTTTCGTTACATGATTATTTCCTTTCCTGCTGCACGATTTCCTTATTTGACTTAAACCTAACAGGTTATTTGCTTCTGCTATGACATAAGTAACTTCAGCTTTGATTAAACAGAGTGTGAATAATTAGATTTGTATGATTGATAATTGTGTGGCTTTTTACTACAACATTATTTTTGCTTTTGAAATTGAGCATATCCAGTGCGTGATTGTCTTTGGAATAAACAGACTTCCTCGGGTTGACAATTTATGTGGAGCTTGAATTGTGAAAAAAATTAAAGCGACCAACATTTTGGCGCCGTTGCCGGGGAAGGCAATTATAGATTTCAAAAGCATTAATATTTTCTTTCTAGATGTGCAGATTGTATGAGAGGATGCGGAAACCAGAAGAAAACTAACCCCACAGGCGGCAAAGGTAAAGGAAGGGGAGGAAGAAAGACTTTCATTGACGAGATTGTATCAAAGGCTGAATCATCACAGAGATTAAGTTCTCGAAGACCAAAACTTCAGCACTCCCCTCAATCAGATTACAAAATAGAGGAAGTTGTGGGCCCTGAAAACATAGAGGAGTCGGTGATTAAAGAACCAGCAGTCAGTGCTGGAGAGTCAGAAGAAAGTGTTAGTAAATCAGCAGAGCACGTTGAGGAAATAATAGAGAGTGTTGGACGACCAGTTGAAAACATTGAGGAGCCAGTAGAAGATCTTGACAATCGAGAAAGTGCAGTAGGAGAACAGCCAATGGAAGGAAACAATGAAGACTTCTTTGGTGGAGGACGTGTAGATCCTGAAGGAGAAGGAAAGGATGAAAATTCTCTCTCTACCTTGGGATTTCCTATCAGTGATCTCCCTATAGGAACAACTCCTATGAAGAACATTCCATTGTCAGCTTTACCTAACTTCCATGGTTTATCCTCTGAAGATCCGGATGAATTTATTTTTGAATTTGATATATTATGCAGAAGTTATGATTATGTTACTAATGCTCAAAAGTTGAAACTGTTTCCAGCAACATTAAAAGGAAATGCTTTAAGATGGTTCATGAGTCTTGGGAGTCAGGTAATCACAACATGGGAACAGATGAAACAAAAATTTATGCTTAAATATCAAGACTACTGTCGGACGAGAGAAAAGAAGGACGAACTATTCAATATGGCACAAAATCCGGACGAGAATCTGGAGGACTACGTAGAAAGGCTGCAGTATAATATACAGAGATCTGATCATCCGAATATAAGTAAGGAAATTCGTAAAACAATATTACTTAGAGGGTTAAGGGATGATTGTTTAGACATGTTAAACATGCTTGGCAAGGGAGATATATCTAAGGAATCATATGATGAGATTGTTGAACTTTGTAAGAGGTGTTCAAGGGGAGCTGCAAGGAACAGAGTAAGTAATAGAGATCCCACCTATTCAAGAGTGCAGAAATCAGCCAGTGGGGGAGAAACAAGAGCTGAAATAGGTAATTTACTTGAAGAATTTAAAACTGAGATGTTAAGTTCTTTTTCTTCACAAATTGACACTTTGCAGGTTAAGAAGAAGCAGGCTGAAGCAGAAGCAACTCTGGCTGTCTTTTGCCCGAAGTGCAGAGACAAACATCCACTAAGGGAGTGCCCATTGGATAAAATACCAATCTGCACCCTTTGTGAGAAAGATCATGAAACACAACAATGTCCATCTCTACCAGGAATAAAGGCAGCATTGCAGCCAATGGAAGAAGAAGCTGAAGCAGTTTACCTGCTAACTCAAAGAAGACAATGGCAACCAAAAGGACAAGGTATGAACTCTAGTATGCCATTTAATTGTTGGAATAATTATTCTGCTTTCATTCAAACAAATTACCCTCCCTTTAATCAAATGCAATACCCACCCTTTAATCAAATGAATTTCCCACCCATGCAACAATCAAACCCTCCCTTTGTTGATCCTACAATGTGGACTCCTTGGCCCCCACAACATCCATCTTCTTTTAACCCTTGGAATTCAAATTGGAGAAGCCAACAATCCCCGTATCCAAATCAATTTCCTCAATTTCAACAACCACTTCCTCTGCCATCAAATGCTCTGCCAAATAACCAAATGAGACCCCAGCTACCTGTGCAACCAAATCCTAACCCCAATAATAAAGTTGTGCAAGTTATTGATATTCAGAATCAGTCTATATTTCCTACTATGCAATGTAATGATATTCATTTAAGATCTGGGAAAATAGTAGAGCCTATTATTGATGACATAACTTCTTCTGATTCTGATAAAGAGGAAACTGAGAAACATAAGAAAGCACAACCACCCTCTAACAAGGGTATTGAAATAACAGAACCACCATTCCCCGAGCGTTTAGTCTTAACTAGAACGCCTGAAACACCTGCTTTTAATCTTTTAGGGGAATTGCAAAACTTGTATGTTAAAATTCCACTTTTACAAGCACTAAGAGATGTACCAATTTATGCCAGAACAATAAGAGATATTTGTGTTAAGAAACCTGGTGGAAAACTAAAGATCCCCTTACAGTACATGTGATGGGTGATTTATCTGCATTAATGTTCGGAAAAACCCCTCCTGTGAAATATGGTGACCCCGGCCATCCTACCGTGACAGTTCAAATTGGTAAAACAATGATTCCTCAAGTTCTGGTAGATTTAGGTGCTGCAATAAACATAATGACTCTTGAAACTTCACAATTGTTACAGCTGAATAACACAATCAGGGATACACCTACCATTCTAGAGTTGGCTTACCATTCTACAATTAAACCTGAAGGAGTTGTTGAAGATCTACTTATCTCAGTTGAATCCTGGAATTACCCAGCTGATTTTGTTGTATTGCAGACTAAAACAAAGCTGGGGGGACATCCTTTAATTCTGGGGAGGCCATGTCTGGCCACAGCTGATGCCTTTATCAGTTGCAGATCTGGTTCAATGACAATTTCTAATGGTTATGAAACCAAACAGCTTACTCTTTATCCTCATGCTACACCCATAATTAATAATGAAGATTCTATGTGGATGGATTATGATGATAATGCTATTCAACCCATTTTAACTATCGGACAAGCCTTAAATCTTAAAGACAATACAGAGGATGAAATAATTAATAATTTTATTTGTGAACCTTCCTCTGTAATTGCTGAAACACACAATCAATTGACTGCAATTTTTGAAACAGATACCCAACAAAAGATTGAATCTGAAGACTTATCTCAGACATTAACCACCATCTCATCTAAAAGCATAACAATTGAAATTGAACCTGGCAAGACATTAAACATAAATCCTGATCTAACAGTTGCTGAAACACAGCAGTTAATGAAGTTATTGCATGAAAATAAGGAAGCATTTGCATGGGATTACACAGATATGAAATGGATCTCTTCTGAACTATGTACTCACCGAATTTACATTAAAGAGGGATGCCAACCAGTCTGTCAACCCCAAAGATGAATGAACCCTAATTTACGAGAAATTTTTAAAGAAGAACTTCAGAAATTGCTTAATGCAGGATTTATATACCCCATATCTGACAGTGAATGGGTTTCCCCATTGGTAATTGTCCCTAAGAAAAATGGGAAATGGAGAGTATGTGTTGATTACAGAGCCTTAAACAAAGCTACTCAAAAGGATCACTTTCCTTTACCTTTCATTGATCAGGTGTTGGATAGTCTGTCAGGGAAGAAATTCTTTTCTTTTCTAGATGGATTCAATGGGTATAACCAAATTAGAATTTCACCCCAAGACCAGGACAATGAAGCTTCAATCACAGAAGCTTGTTCCCTTCATTTCAACCCATTTCCTAGCAATATCCCTTTTATCCCATTTCTACATTATTTCCTTTTTTTTTCCATTTTTCCCACTTCTACCATTCCTGAAATATCATCCTTCAGCTAGTATTTCCCGTTCCATTTGCTGAAATTTTCCCTTAGCAAATATTTCCCCCACTTGTCTTAAACCCAAATCATTATATCCCATTTTCCTGATTTTTCCCTTTGCTGAAACACCAGTTTCAGCAACATGTCATTCATTTTTCCGTTGCTGAAACACCAATTTCAGCAACCTGTCATTTATCTTTTCATCATTAAAACATCATTTCTTTCCTCTACTATACAAGCTTTTCAGTTCTCCACTTTTACTCTTCAGTTCCCTTGGGTGAATATTATTCAGTATTGAGCAGATCCTGATATGCTCTTGTTCTACATTTCAGAGAAATCTACAGATTCTTCCATTAATATCAAGCCATTATGAAGCACTCTATACTTCGAATTTTAAAGACAAAGGTAAAAATATAAGGTATGTGGTTTTTATGTAATGCAGTTAAATAATATTTTAAAGAGAGGATCTTGCTCATAATGATTACAATCTCCGCACACTTAAAAATCATTGCACCATACGTAAGGGGGGGGAATTTCGAAAACTGAATCATCATTCCAAACCATCCAATCCTCTGTCACTTTTCATATCCATTATTTCCGCCATCATTGAGACTCCATATCCTTTGTTGCAACAATTAGCTTGACCAAAGCCTGTGTTTCTGTTCTCTGCGCCTTTGCATGTGACTCAAGCTAGTAGCTATGGGAGGGTCGGCTATCAGACACGAGCCTGGTTCGATAACTCTTCTCGAATTGTTCCCCGAGGCCTACCAAATTTTTCAACAAGCAGGATGGACAACATACTTCGAAAGGTTAGGAAAATTTGATCAACAGAAAGTTTTAGAGTTCACACAGAATCTTCAGGGGAATTATTCAGTGGTTCAAGGGGTCCGAATTTCAGTCACAGAGGAAGATATAGCACAAGTTTCAGGTTTGCCAATTATAGGTGCTCGCTGGTTCAGTAGGAAACAAGTTATTTTAAATTCACAGCAAGATTTTCTTCTTCCAGAAGAACCGGTTGAACTTAAAGGCCGCGGTATAAGTCTGCATTCATTACCTCGACCATGGCCAACAGTAGCTGAATTCATCAAGCACTATTTGACATGCGAAGGGCGTTACCAGGTAGTCTATCAACAGGACTTCGTTTTAATGAATCATTTGAGGCATGGTCGATTAGTCAATATTCCCTATTATCTGCTTGGTTGTATCAAAAACATGTCATATTATTGCAGACGGGTTAAATTCCCATTGTTATCCCTTACCCATCATAGTTTATGTAAATTATTAATTCAGAGGGGTTTTGCTCAGCAAAATCCCCCTCTGAATAATCCACTCCTCATTCCCTAGCAAGCCGAAATTCCCCAGCAAGCCGAAATTCCCCAACAAGTCGGAAGTTCCCAAGAAACTCCTGAGAGTTCTTATGAAAGGCAACTGGACGATATCCCAAACCCCCCAGTAATTCCATCCTCAGAACCAGTTGACCTACCCCCAAGTTCGTCCCACTTAGTAGAGTCACCCCTTCCCACTATTCATATCTCTAGCAATGACCCTCCAACACCCCCATCTCCATCTACTCATAAAAGAAAGAGACGAAACCCAACAGTCTTTGTCTCAAAATGACAAACAAGGGCCACATCCCAAGTTTTCACTTCTTCCGAAAGCCCTTCCCCTAGAAAATAATCTTCTCCTACAAAGAAAAGGAAAGACACTGACTTCTCTGCTTTCCTACCAAAAAGGAAAATGAAAATGACTGTTGAAACTGAAGTTACTCCCATTTCCCCTGACCCCGCCACTATCCTGTTAAAAATTCAATCCTCAACACCATTCCAAATTCCCCAACCATTACCCGTCTCGTCCTGTGGCACTGTCACACAAGAACCAGTGGCCCGGGGTAACATGACATCGTTTACTACTCAAACAGTGACTGCCACACAAGAACCAGTCACTTAACCAGAAGATGAAACACAAGAACCAGCCACTGTGGTACAAGAATCATACACCAAGCATGATAATACAAGGAAACCAGTTGTAGCTGCTCCACAAGAACTAGCTACAGCTGTGGATCAGCAGACAACTCCAGCAGAATCAACCAGCACACAGGGTTCACACACTATGGCATCTTTGCTGGAGGAAAATGAGTTTTTGAAGTCAGAACTAGAGGCCTATAAGAAAGAATTGATCATGGAACGAGAAGCCTTTGATAGAGAATTGAATCTCTACATGCTGGCACACACAGCATCAGCACAAAAGAAGGATCCATGCAGAGAATACATGTGCCATGAGTGTGGTAACATTTACCAACAGGCAGGATACAAATTAGTCAAAATTCAGGTACCTAAGGCATCTACATCAGCTGAAATTAAAGAAGAACGCCCTACTGCTACACAAGAACCAGTAGAGCCCTCAAAAAGTCTGGAAAAAGAAACTAAACCACAGATATCCCGCCCTATGTTAGTCAGCTCAGCCACTCAGACAATGCCCCAACCCAGTACTTATAATGCTGGGACACAGACCCTGCCATGGAAACAATTAGAACTTATGAATAACTAGAAGAAACAATATGCTGTGGATCAAGATAAAATATTTTAGCAGCATAAGTTGGCCTGGCAGAATCACATGTATGCCAACTAGGATATTTGGGAACAGACATTGCAACAGCTCAAGGATTCCAAGAAAGAAGTCAAGGAATCAAAGGAAAAGTTGGTTTTGATGTTTTCATTAGTGCAAAAATTGATGGCTACCCGAAAACCCTCCTTGAATTATTCTCTCTTCCTCTCTGAACGTTTGGTTTATTTTCAATTGAAGGCAATAAAGGATGGAAGACCTCATGAATTTCTTACTGCGGAACAATTTGTTAAGACTTTTGCTGAGGCCCCTGAAAGTGACCAACATTTGTTGTGTGAACTTTATCTCCATAACGAGGCCATGCCTGAGAATAGAAGAGTCAATCTCACTCCAATTGTAGGTGATGTACAAATTAGGGCATTCGTTTCATTCCTGGCCAATCAGATCACCTGGCAAACTGCGTTTATTGCAAGTAGGCATAATGAGGAGAATAGGCTCCTTTGGATTAGACCGGAACCTTCAAATCCGGCCATGTTTGTAGCACAATATCACCGATTCTTGCAGAAGCCAGGAATGCACAGGTACATACAACAACTGCAGGCTTCAACACTTTTAAAGTGTCTACAACTAATCAGAGTAAAGGAGACTGCTGCATTGAATGCCAACACTATGTTTTGGCAACAGTCATGCAAGGAAAGACAAGAGTATCACCCTTTCAGCCCTGATAATATTCAAGCTGCACTCTCCAGGGTACCTAACTACATCAGATGCATTCGGCATTGTGGAGAAAACTGGATTGGTTACCATTTTCATTTTCCAATTCTATGGATGCCTGCAGAAAAATACCAGTGTCACTACCAATTGGCTGACAGAGATGAAGCTGTAGCATGGCAGCAATTGCAGAACAATCGAGGATTCCGAGCTTCGACAGAAGCCACCTTCTCCAGCTACTGCTTGAGCAACTTGCATGCACAAAGTCAGTACTTAGACTCTAACTCAGACTAGGAGTTGCCTGAGGACATGCAACCCTTTCAGCTGGGGGGGATGTTAGGACCTCACTATGTACCATTTTTTACTATATATTTTGACACCACCTTACCTTTATAACCATGTTTAAAAAGGATTCCATCATCATTTTCATTCACTTTATCCAAAGGTATATAAAATCCTCTTCTTTACTATATATTTAATCTGTTTACATATAATTCCATATTACTCTTATATTTCATCATTAATCGAAGGTATATTGTTGCTAACATAAGTCTAAAAGATCGCAGATAATTTATGTGTTGTGCTGGAACAATCGGCCGTTGCTGAAACAATCAACTCCGTTGCTGAAACAGTCGACTCTGTTGCTGAAACAGTCAGCAGGCACGCAAATTCCGTCACTACTCATAATTTGCGATTCTGGAAGAGTATTTTTTGGAACAATGGCAACAACATGAAGACGAGCAAGGAAGTGGTTACACGGATTATTCTGAAGATAGTACTCTTTTTGTATCTATTGTAACAATATATTTTTATGGAAGAATAGAATAGCCCTATTTTAAGAAAGAAGAACAGATTTGGGATAAACATAGATTTGCTCTAATGTAATTGTAAGAGATGTCTCCTCTTTAAAAAGAGGAGACATCATCATTAGAAGGGAGTTCGAAAACTATAGGAGAACATTGTGTTTGAGAGGACAGGAGCTAGACTCCATTTGTAATGTATCATTTCTTTTGACAGATGAATAAAAGTTCCTTTTGAGCGCTTCAATTTAATCATTTCCCTGGGGAATCTTGTGAGAAGGAAAGGGCCCGCCTTCATCACAAGCTTCACCCGACTGTTCCTGTATTTTGTTAGATTTCTTTATGATATTCGCACTTTACTTTAATTATGTTTGCTGAAACACCAGTTACACAGTTCTGTAGTTTATTGAGCATTCTGTTTCCTTTAACGCTGCATGTGTTTAGTACATTCATTCTCAAGAAGTTAAGGGATCTTTTTCTGATTATCTGTTTGAATGTATGATTGATGCTGGGAGCAGGTGCTGAAGATTCCTGTACAAAGGAATAGGGTCCTGTTCCCATTGATTGCCTTTCTTTTTCCTGCAGTGTGATTAGAAACAGGAGACAGGTGCTGAAGGTTCCTGTTCATGGGAATAGGGTCCTGTTCTCTTGAGTTTATATTTTCTACAGAGTGATTAGTGTCAGGCAGCAGGTGCTGAAGTTCCTATTTAAAGGAATAGGGTCCTGTTCCCTGTTATGGTTGATTGGTTTCCTTTCCTACAAAATGATTTCCCTTTATTTGGATTCTTAAAAACTGCAATAGAGGAATTTCTTCTACTATAACATAAGTAACTTCAGCTTTGATTAACAGGGTGTGAATAATTAGATTTGTATGATTAATAATTGTGTGACTTTTTACTACAACATTATTTTTTCTTTTGGAATTGAGCATATCCAGTGCGTGATTGTCTTTGGAATAAACAGACGTCCTCGGGTTGACAATTTATGTGGAGCTTGAATTGTTAAAACAATTAAAGCGACCAAAAACGACGTGTTTGGAAGAGGAAATACAAAAGGCTATAATGGCTGTGCGGCGTGCCTGTAGCGCCCGTTCAAACACTGGCTGAGGCCGACCCAACTACGCAGAATTCTTTTCAGTGAACGTGCCGCTCACTCATTTCACCTTCTAGCAAGCTCTAAAGCTTCCCAATCAATCAAACAAGGTATTTAAGCTTTTCTTCGAGGTATTCTACTTCTCCTCTTGGAAAATTTCAAAGATTGAAAGGGTGTTTGCTGTGTTTTTTCTGTGAGAAGGAAATAGTTCCTTTGAAACCATTTCATCATTTAAAAACATGAGATAGACAGTGGTATATGAGACTAAGTTTTTTTAAAACTGGAGAAAAAATTTCCTATGCTTAGGAGGTCTCAACTCAATTTGGACAGTAGCTTGATAGTGGCTTTAAAAAAACAGTTTGTCATATTAAGAGCATAAGAGAGAGACAGTGATTAGAGGGCAGGGTTTTTGAGCAAACTCAAAGGTTTTTGTTGCTGTTATTGTCACACACCTTTATAGTGTTAGGTGGATGTTTAAAACAATCTTAAAGGACCCTAACTGCATTTAAGAACAGTGATAGCACACAGGTAAAACAAGAGCAGACTCGGTTTGAAGTTTCAAAGCTGAAAACAGTGTTTATAAGGTAAAAGCTTGTCATTATAAAGAGTCCTCTCTGTATGATGAAATAGTGAAACCTAGCGCAGCCTCCATAATTCAAAAAACAGAGTGTGTTGAAAGAGTTTACAAAGTCAGTTGAGGGTGTTTTTTTCTACCTTTGTGTAGAACAGTGAATAACAAAAAGAGCCTTGTTTGAAGAGAAAGGTGTTCTTATCAAAACAAAGGAGATCCTCGTTCAAACAAGGAACCACCCACACATCTTTTCAAGACTTTTCCCAAACACAGTTAGAAGTTGATTTTGTTTCATTTGAAAAATACTTGTTGTTTGGCATCAAAGAGGATTAAACAGTGACTTATGATGAGGAAAGGGGTGTGGTTGACAAAACATTTCAAGGGCCATTTGAAATAGCTTTTTTTTGCAAAGAATATCCAAAACAAAATTCCTCCCAGACAAGACAATAGAAGTGGCCTTTACAAGAGATTTGAACCTATTTCAACTAAAGAGGTAAATGCTCATCCATTAGTCCTATTTAACTTTCATGAGGTTGGGTGTCTAGAGTTTTGTCAAAGGGTGCAGGAGGTGAAAAACTATTCCCCTTTGACACATATTTTTGCTTTGATATTTGAAGGGAAAAAATTTCAACTGGTAGGCTTGGATTTCAAGTTCTCTCCTACGTCCATTTCCAAGGCCACCAAAATCCCTTATGTTAGAGAGAAGTGGTTTAAACAAATCCACCTAGACTCAGAACAATACAAACCTTTTCTGAATCCTGAGCATAGAGATAGATGTCCATCCATATTTCCCTTCTCATATATATTGAATAGTTATGCCCCCCTGATGAAGATAATCATGAAATACTTCACTTGCGAGGGAAGGTTCTCCCAGGTCTATGCTTACCATGTCCAGTTGCTCATGCATTTCACAAGATCTAAATTGTTAAATATCCCTTTCTTCCTCCATAGAAGTATTGAAAAAATGGCCTCCACTATTCAGAAAAAACCTCCTTCTCAGTAGTCAGTCTGCCTCTTCCATCATTCCCTCATCAAGGTTATCATTCTTCATTAGCTTGAGAAGAAGGAACTATCTTGGGATACTTTCATTGCACATCTATATTTCACCACTGTTCCTTCATTCCATACATCTCATTCACCTTCCCCTCACCATCCTTCACCTTCTTCAAACAAGCCCATTCCCAGGAAGCTCAAATTTCCCATTGAACAAGAAGAAGAGCATGATGAGGAAGAAGAGCCTGAGCATGAAGGGGAAGAAGAACATTATGAACAATAGCATGATGATGAGGAAGAAGAGCCTGAGCATGAAGGGGAAGAAGAACATGATGAACAGCAGCATGATGAAGAGGAAGAACGGCAAGGGGAATAAGGGAAACAAAGTGAAAAATATCACAGTGAAGAAGGGCAGCAAAGTGAAAAAGAACATAGAGAGGAAGGAAAGCAAGGTGAAGAAGAAAACAGTGATGATATGCATCACAGTGATGAAGGGAAGCACCATGAACAAACTAAAAATAGTGAGGAGGAAAATGATGAGGAAATTGAACATTTTGATGAAGGTATTGGTAGCCCTCACAGCTTCAAAAAGGATGAGGATAAAGCCAAAAACATTGTAGAGACAGAGCCCCAAAGTCCTAAAGACAACAAAGGAAAAAGTAAAGAGGGAAGCCCTGAAAAAGAAATGCAAGAGGACAGTGAAGGCATCCATGAAGAAGCTCAAAACAGTGGCAAGAATGATGAGGAAAGTAACAAGGGCAAAGAGCCAACAGAGCATGTGCTAGCTGCCTCTCCTAGGTAAGGGGGCATGCTTTCTTCCCCAAAAGTGGCCAAGCCCCGGACATAAGGGAAAAGGGTGCCTAAAGCTGTAATTTTAAATGTTACTAGGGCCCTCCGAAGCAAGGGGAAATTTCCCAAGCAGCCCATTGTGGAATTGCCCAAGAGGAGGAAGACCAAGAGAGCCACCCAAAGCAAGGGAAAGGAGAAAGAAGAAAGCAGCCATGGAAAGGAGAGGGACTTCGACATAATTCAAATCAAAAGTGATCATAGCGATAATGAGGCCCGAATCCTAGAGACTCTCTTGATCGAAAGAGAAATCCAAATTGATGCTTTGAGGGCAGATCTAGAGAGGGATAGAAACTTCAATCACATTTTGCAAATTCAAAATAAACATATGAGTGTCCACATGGCAGTATATGAGACATGGGCCACCAAATACAAAAAAGAGGCCTCCAATATGCAAGTTAGATTGGAAGAACTCATGGGCGAGTTCAATGATAGCGAAGATGAAGATCAGCCCAGAAGAAAGAGGCCAAGGACCATGGGACTCAAAAGAGCCCTCGAGGAACAAAAGGAGGAAGAAGCTGCCCGTATCCAATCTATTACTCTCACTACTTTGTTCACCCAATAGATAGAGAATAATCGAGAAGCATGGCTCGAGAGGGTGAATGATCACTTGGAAAATAAGTTGGAGAAGGCCAATAGATATTTGGACCTTCAAAGGAGGATGACCGGGCACTATAACAAGCTTAATCAATTCACCTGGCGGAAATTGAAGGCCACACAGGAAAAACTCAAGGAAGCTCAAAGGAGGCACCCGGCACCAAAATTGAAGAAAGACACCTCAAAGCTCCAAATTTTGGCCTCAGCTTCACAGCATGTTTCTGAAAACCCTTGAGGGTCATGCTCGCCAAAATTGGGCGAAATTCAACAAATTTTGGTTTTTTGTCATTTTTTGGGTTTTTGGCTAAAACTCATGGGCATCGCCATTTCTGTTTGGGGCATCCTAAAAGGATGAAAATGGTATTATTGGATGCCATAATTTCAGGGGCAGATACTAAGCAATTTTTAGATCAATTGAAGATGATTTTCTCCCCCAAAATGGCGAAAAGCACTCACTTTTTCCACACTCTGCCCCGTTTATCAACAAGGTCTATTTTTTGCGTTTTTACACACAGGTCATTTTTTGATGGACTTACGGTGGTTATTTTGGAGAAAAATAAGAATTTTCAGAAAATAGAAATTTAGAGCTTTCCAACGAGCCATCACGGGCCCAGTTGCGATATTGGGAAGGCCTCCAAAAGTTGCCGTAAAAACAGAGGACTTTCTTTCTTAAGTATTTTTGTAAAAAATGAACCTTTCTAAAGTGACTTTTCCTCATGTGCGTTTAGCTATTTTTGGGCATGATTAGTTATGAAAAGTCAATATATTTTCCTTTTTTAGCATTTTTGAGATATTTTATTGGATATTTTGTGCCTTGGGCTTTGCAAAGCCTCAAGGACAAAATCAAATATTTTGGATAGGCCAATGAGATTGCAAGTTGAACTAGGAGGTTTTCCTCACTTTGGCCTATATATTCTAAAGGATTTCATTGTAAACAAGGTTGAACTTGATGAATATAACAAATATATGGTTATACAAGCTTGGAAGAAACACTTGCCTCATGCATTGGATAGTTTCTTGAATGTTTTTGGATGATGAAGGAGGTATGTTGTTGGATTCCTTGACTTGGTAAAATGGTATAGTGTCCCTCTCTATTATGCTTCTCAGTTTTCATTCATAATTCGATGTTCTTGCTTGCTATAAGACAATAGAGAATAGATTTAAGAGATGCCCTTGGAGGCACCTAAAATTTCCTATTTATTTATAGCTTCTATTTTTTCTTCCTTCTTAGTCATATCAAAGAATCCTTGATTGCTCTTTGATAACTGAAGAATATTGTTTGCTTGTTTCATGTATGGTTTTATGCATGCTAACTAAGATTCATGGTATGCCCTGCTTACTCATGGCTAGTCATAGCTCCACCTCTGAAACTTTTCTATGATTATTTGATTGTCATTTGTTGAACCAAGGAGGTCTTGTACTGATCTTTCCCTTTTCCTAAAACTATGCAATCTTGCTTCAAAGTGCCCAATAGCTTGAAATATTATGCTTAGGCATTTCCTCATAGTGATTTGAGTTGTTTGTTTGTCTTAAATGTATTTCCCAAAAGTCTGATAGCCATTTCCTAAATTTAGAGTCATATATCTCTATGCATGGCTTGAAAGTTTATTTCTATGCATTGATCAGTTTATAGTTACATTTCTCATGATTAATGTATTTCCCTACCATGTTTATGTCAACTATTAAACTATTTATGTTTGAAATCCTTTGTTCTTCACAAATTTAATGTTCATTCCACTCCATTTTACCCAAAGATCCATTTTACTTCGCTCAAATCGGCCCTTCAACAACCTTGTATCACCATCTGAAAGCTTTCTTGACCTTTTCGACCCCATACCCTAGTTGATCCGACATCTTTTTACCTATCTTAGTCTTTGATCAGTTCATCCCTCACAACCTAAAAACCAAAATAAAAAACCTACTTCATAAATAGTCTAAAATCAAGAACACAAGAAACAAACACACATATATCCCTTAAACAAATAGAGAGAGCCCTCTCTGAGTCCAGGAAAGATAGGTCCTTGGGCTCGAAAGACTGGTTTGATGTTACACTATCATTTGGCTTTCCAATCAGCCAAATCACGGGACCCTAACATGGGAAATCCATTTTCCGTTTTCTCCCTTGTGGCATCGTTTGGTCGGGCACGTCGTGTGAGGTCGCCCGACCGGGCGTGTTCAGGTCTGGTCGGGCCGTTTCGTTCAAGGGTGCTCATATCAGTTTTGCTAAGTTGTGACTGCCCGGGTGCCTCGTGCACATTTGGCCGGCCCATTTTCCATTTTCTTCCTTGTGGCATCATTCGGTCAGGTGCGCCATGTCGTGCCGTGTGAGGTCACCCGACCGGGCGCATTCAGGTGGGGCCGTTTCGTTCGACGGTGGTGGTATAAGTTTTGCTAAGTTTTGACCACCTGGGTGCCTTGTGGACATTCAGGTGGCCTTTTTTCTATTTGCTCCCTTGTGGCTTCATTCGGTCGGGCGTGCTGTGTCGCGCTGTGTGAGGTTACCTGATTGGGCGCATTCAGGTGGGGCCATTTCGTTCGACGGTGGTGGTATAATTTTTGCTAAGTTTTGACCACACGGGTGCCTTGTGGACATTCAGGTGGCCCATTTTCTATTTTCTCCCTTGTGGCTTCATTCGGTCGAGCATGATGTGTCGCGCCGTGTGAGGTTACCTGATTGGGCGCGTTCAGGTCGGGTCAGGCCGTTTCATTCGAGGGCACCCATATTAGTTTTGCTAAGTTGTGACCACCCGGGTGCCTTGTGGACATTCGGGCATACCATTTGTCATTTTATCCCTTCTGGCATCATTCGGTTGGGTGCGCCGTGTCATGCCGTGTGAGGTTGCCCGACCGATCGCGTTCAGGTCGGACCGTTTCATTCGAGGGCGCCCATATCAATTTTGCTAAGTTGTGACAGCTTGGGTGCTTTGTGCACATTCGGGTGACCCGTTTTTCATTTGCTACCTTATGGCATCATTCGGTCGGGCACGCCGTGTCACGCCGTACTGTGAGGTCGCCCGACCGGGCGCGTTCAGGTCGGGTCATTCTGTTTGAGGGCGCCCATATCAGTTTTGATAAGTTGCGACCGCTCAGGTGCTTTGTGCACATTCAGGCAGCCTGTTTTCCATTTTCTCCCTTGTGGCATCGTTCGGCCAAACGCGTCGTGTCGCACCGTGTGAGGTCGCCCAACCGAGTGCGTTCGAGTCCAGTTGGGCCGTTTTGTTCGAGGGCGCCTGTATCAGTTTTTCTAAGTTGTTACCACCCGGGTACCTTGTGCACATTCGGGCAACTCGTTTGTAGTTTTCTCCCTTGTGCCATTGACATTCGTTCGGGTGCGTCGTGTCACGCTGTGTGAGGTCAGCACCCGACCGGGTGCGTTCCAGTTGGGTCGTTTCGTTTGAGGGCACCCGTATCAGTTTTGCTAAGTTTTGACCGCTCGGTTCCTTTGTGCATGTTCAGGTGGCCCATTTGCCTTTGCTCCCTTGTGGCATCGTTCGATCGGGCACGTCGTGTCGCGCTGTGTGAGGACGCCCGACCGGGCGCATTCAGGTCAAGTCAGGCCGTTTCGTTTTAGGGTGCCATTTTTGCTAAGTTGTGACCACCTGGGTGCATTTTTCATGTCCGGGCAGCCCTTTTGTTTTTTTCTCCCTTGTGGCATCGTTTGGTCGGGTGCACCGTGTCGCGCCGTGCGAGATCTCCCGATTGGGCACGTTTGGGTTGAGTTTTTTCCTTCGAGGGTGCCCATATCAGTTTCTCTAGGTTGTGACTGCCGGGGTGCCTTGTGCATGTTTGGGTGGCCCCTTTGCCGTTTTCTCCCTTGTGGCATCGTTTCGTCCGGTGCGCCGTGTCGCGCCATGTGAGGTCACCCGACCGGGTGCGTTCAGGTCGGGCGATTTTGTTCGAGGGTGCCCATATCAGTTTTGCTAAGTTTTGACTGCTTGGGTGCCTTGTGCATGTTCGTGCGGCTCGTTTTCCATTTTCTCCCTTTTGGCATCGTTCGGTCGGGTGCACCGTGTCGCGCCATGTGAAGTCGCCCGACCGGGTGCATTCGGGTCGGGCTTATTCGTTTGAGGGTGCCCGTATCAGTTTTACTAAGTTCTAACAGCCTAGGTGCCTTGTGCATGTTCGGGTGGCCTGTTTTCCATTTTCTCCCTTGTGGCATAGTTCATTCGGGCGCGTCATGTTGCGCCGTGTGAGGTTGCCCGACCGGGCGCGTTCCGGTCAGGTCAGGCCATTTTGTTCGAGGGCGCCCGTATCATTTTTTCTAAGTTGTGACCACCCATGTCCCTTGTGCACGTTCGGGCAGCCCGTTTTTTGTTTGGTGCCCTATGGCATTGTTCGTTTGGGCGCGTCATGTCACGTCGTGTTAGGTTGCCCGACCGGGCGCGTTCGGGTTGGGTCAGGCCGTTTCGTTCGAGGGCGCCCGTATAAGTTTTGCTAAGTTGAGACCGCCTGGGTGCCTTGTGCATATTCGGGCAGCCCGTCTACCATTTTCTCCCCTGTGGCATCATTCGATCGGGTGCATCGTGTCAGGCTGTGTGAGATCGCCCGATCGGGTGCGTTCGGGTCAGGTCGGGCGGTTTCGTTCGAGGGCACCCGTATCAGTTTTGCTAAGTTGTGACCATCAGGATGCCTTGTGCACATTTAGGTGGCTTGTTTTTTTTTTACTCCCTTGTGGCATCGACATTAGTTTAGGTGCATCGTGTCACGTCGTGTGAGGTCAGTGCCTGACCAGGCGTGTTCCAGTCGGGCCGTTTCATTCAAGGGTGCTCGTATCGATTTTGCTAAGTTGTTACCGCCCGAGTCCCTTGTGCACATTCAGGTGGCCCATTTTCCATTTTATCCCTTGTGGCATCATTCAGTCGGGCATGTCGTGTTGCACCATGTGAGGTTGCCTGACTGGGCGCGTTCAAGTCGGGTTAAGCCATTTTGTTCGAGGGCACCCGTATCAGTTTTGCTAAGTTGTGACTACTCGGGTGCCTTGTGCACGTTCAGGCGACCTGTTTTCTGTTTGCTCCCTTGTGGCATCGTCCGGTCAGGTGCGCTGTGTCACGCCATGTGAGGTCGCCTGATCGGGTGAGTTCGAGTCGGGTCGGGCCATTTCGTTCGAGGGCACCTGTATCAATTTTGCTAAGTTTTGACCACCCAAGTGCCTTGTGCACAATCGAGCCGCTCATTTTTTGTTTTCTCCCTTGTGGCATCGACATTCATTCAAGCGCGTCGTGTCGTGCCGTGTGAGGTCGGCGCCTAACCAGGCGCGTTCCAGCCGGGCCATTTTGTTGGAGGGCGCCCGCATCAATTTTTCTAAGTTGTGACCGCCCGGGTGCCTTGTTCACGTTCGGGTGGCCCGTTTGTCATTTTCTCCCTTGTGGCATCATTTTTTCAGGCGCGTCGTGTCGTGCCATGTGAGGTCGCTTGACTGGGCGCGTTCAGGTCGGGTCATTTCGTTCGAGGACGCCCGTATCAATTTTGCTAAGTTGTGACCACCCGGGTCCCTTGTGCATGTTCGGGTGACCCATTTGCCATTTTCTCCCTTGTGGCATCATTTTCTCGGGCGCACCGTGTCATGCCGTGTAAGGTCGCTCGACCAAGCGCATTCAAGTTAGGTCGGGTTGTTTTGTTCGAGGGCGCCCATATCAGTTTTGCTAAGTTGTGACCGCTCGGGTGCCTTGTGCACGTTCGGGTGGCCCGTTTGTTGTTTTCTTCCTTGTGGCATCATTTGATCAAGCATGTTGTGTCATGCCGTGTGAGATTTCCCAACCGGGCACGTTCAGGTTGAGCCCTTTCGTTCGAGGGCTGCCATATCAGGTTTACTAAGTTGTGACTACCCGGGTGCCTTGTGCACATTCAGGTGGCCCATTTTCCATTTTCTCCCTTGTGGCATCGTTCAGTCGGGCACGCCGTGTCATGCCATACTATGAGGTCGCCCAACCGGGCGTGTTTTGGTCAGGTAGGGCCATTTCATTCGAGGGCACCCATATCATTTTTGCTAAGTTGTGACCACTTAGGTGCCTTGTGCACATTCGGGCAGCCCATTTTCCATTTGCTCCCCTATGGCATTCTTCGTCGTGTCGTGTCGTATGAGGTCGCCTGACCAGGCGTGTTCAGGCTAGGCCGTTTCATTCGAAGCCGCCCGTATCAGTTTTGCTAAGTTGTGACTGCTGGGGTGCCTTGTGTATGTTCGGGCGGCTCGTTTGTCGTTTTCTCCCTTGTGGCATTGTTTGGTCGGGCGCGCCTTGTGAGGTCACCTAATCAGGCACGTTTGGGTCGGGTCATTTCATTCGAGGGCGCTCGTATCACTTTTCTAAGTTTTGACCGTCGGGTGCCTTGTGCACATTCGGGTGGCCTGTTTGTCATTTTCTCCCTTGTGGCATCATTCGATCAGGCCCACCCTGTCGTGTCATGTGAGGTCACCCGACCGGGTGCGTTCGAGTCGGGCCGTTTCGTTCTAAGGCGCCCATATCAGTTTTGCTAAGTTGTGACCGCCCGGGTGCCTTGTGCACATTTGGGCAGTTGGTTTGCCATTTGCTCCCCTATGGCATCGTTCGCCTGATTATCCTTACTAAAATAAAATTTTCATTGAAAATAATCATTCATAACATAACATTACTACTTCCCTTTTAACCACATAAAACTTATTTTTAGGTTACCATAATTCATCTTTAATATCACATAATTAGATTAAAAAATCAACCAAAATCCCTAGTTTATGAAATAAAAATTCAACAGTTTTATATAATTATAGTTTTAATAAATGTCTTAGATCTAATATCATTAATAATTATTTATAACAAAAAATACCAATTATTTACCCAAACCCCTTATTAACCCCAAGAAAAGTCTCACACATTTTATTTAATGGAATTTGAGTGGCCTTAAAAAAAACACACATATTTCATTTCAAAATGTCAAAAAATTTCAAATATCAAAATTTTTAATTTCCCTCGTACATTTCCCTTCTGTTGCATGGTTTGTCTAGGGAAGGAGGGAGGATGCAGAAAATCCCATTTGGAGGGGCAGTTCAGGGTTAAAACAAAGTCGCTCTATCTATTAGTTTTGCAGCTAAATGTTTTCAAATAAGCGAAAGTTGCAAAAGGGTTTCTGAGCCATCTTTGATATTGGGGTTTCGTTGAGTTGTCTTGTAAGTTTTGAAGTCTGAGGCATCATACGAAACATCATCACATCTACAGGAATCACACCTATATCTTTGGCACTTCAATTATAATAGTCATATCACATCCATAATCTTGGAGACTAGCATTATCTTTGTGAGGAAATACGTATGTAATAAAAAGACTGGAACGTTGACCTGAAGCCATAGGTCCTGCATCAAAAACATAATAAGTGATCTTCAGATTTCTTGATTACATCCTAGAGGACTTACATGAAGATTTATTCAAATAGGAAGCAACCTAATGATGCTTTTCTTACCTTAATCATTGAGCGATCTTCTGCAACAATTCTTGATGTATTGAGCAGCGACAGAGGGGAAGTTCAGATCTGATCCAAATCTGAGTTGGGTCAATAGTAAAAATGCAAGAGATCCTTCACATTCAGGGGGCCAATGTGGTAGCCAGATTGGCTCCAAGTTCTGGGAAGTGGTCTATGAATAACACGAGATCGATCCTACTGGGAGATATCAGGGCACTTTAGATCTAAAGCTTGAAAGGGTTAATGTTTAATATAATGAGGCAAGTTGTGGGAGATTTGTGCCCCGAGCCGTGTTCGTGGATCGAGAGATTGTCACCATGGACAGCATGAGGACCGGGCCTTATGGATAGGTCTTCAGATCTGATAACTTTGTTTTTGGCCAGTCCGGTGTTGGAAACAACTGGGCCAAGTGGCATTACACGGAAGGAGACGAGCTCATTAATTCCGTTCTTGATGTCGTTAGGAAGGAGGCTAAGAGCTATGATTTCCTGCAAGATATGTGTCTTTTTCATATTCGAATCCTTGACCTTGTGTTTTTGAAATGTAGGATTTCATTTTCTAAAATGATGTGGGTTTTTGTTGTGTACAGGGTTTCAAGTGTGTCACTCTTTGGGAGGAGGTACTGGATCTGGAATGGGAACTCTCTTGATCTCCAAGATTAGGGAGGAATACCATGATAGAATGATGCTCGTATTCTCTATTTTCTGGTCTCCTAAGGTGTTAGACATAGTGGTGGAGCCTTACAATGCCACACTCTTTGCTCATCAGCTGGTAGAAAAAGCAGACGAATGTATGGTGCTTGACAATGAGGCTCTCTATGATATTTGCTTCAGGACTCTTAAGCTCACCACACCTAGCTATAAGTAGTCTTGGTTTTGGGATCTTAGCAAGTTTGGGTTTTTTGTGGAGTTTATTAAATTTTAATGACATTGAAGTTACCAAGGAGGTGTTTTAAATATATTTATATGTTTGTAAATACGATTACCAGTTTAAAAAAATGTCAGTTTGTTTGGGTTCACTTAGGAGATTTCTTTTTTCGTTTTGATTTATTGCTCTATTGAATGAAAAATATTCATTTATGTGGTCACATTTTCAAGATTTTGTTTAATTCTACTTAGTAGGACATTTTATTGTTATATTTGAAGGTCCAAGTTTGAAATATCTTGGTCTCATTTTAGACAAATTCCTCATAATTTTCCATAGATATCGTTCTTAAGTAGGTAGAACATCTGATGGTTTATCACTTTGAAGATCTGTTGCATGCCAAGCTAGGTTATGCTGCCTTTGATAAGGAATATTTTTTCATAGTTTAAACAATTAAACATTGGTGGCACTTCTTCCTCGGAAAAGGAAAATATTCTACGTACAAACCATCAACCATTGAAATTCCACAATTCGTCAATTCAAACACATATCCATATAGAACAGGCATAATGTCTACAATAATTACATTATTATCTAATAACAGAATTAATCCATAGAAGAGATAATAGAGTCTATACCTCCTCAGACATCCCCATAGGGATACTTGTTAGCAGATTAATCATTAGACATCATATGCAGTAATTATGATGATTGAACATTGGTTTATCCTACTTATCCATATTTTGTACTCATTTTGCAGAATTCAGCTTTCCTGAATTATACTCTTCAATAAGTTGTTGTACAAATTGAATTATTCATGTGTGTTATTTGGTGCTAAATAAACTACTCAAAGAATCTCATTCCTTCTCCTTGGAAGGCACCTTTCAATTGATGAGGCTCTTCAATTCCTTCTGCAACATATTGCTGAATCATGCTAAAGAATATTACTGATTATAAATATCAGTGCTCTAATTGTAGCTTGTTTATGTCTCCCAATCAAAAGCTTGGAATATGTTACCATCTACTAGTGCATTCTTAACCATCGGAATCTAGTTAAATGGATTTTATTGCTGGAAAGTCTACGAATCAACATTATCATGATTACATCTTCATAATAGTGTGTTTTTTTTTCCAACATGGTTTGTTGATTCCCTACAACAATAAAAATGATGCACCAAAAGCTGCAATACTAATCTTCCAACAAATTTGGATACACTTCAAGTTGCTTCTCTCCCTATGTTTTTTAGTCTTAGAATGACAACCATACTGAGATTATTAATAAGACAATTGTGCACAAATTATCATTGAATCATCAATCCAACAAACATTGGTACAAATACCTCCATGTCAAAGTTGTGTTAGAACACCACATGTTTGCATTGATCATTCAACTACTAGTTTATTTTAGAAGTTTCAACCCCTTGCGTCACATCATCTTTCAGTGTCCGTCTTTGCCTCTTTCCCATCACATGAGCAGATAGAGTAGGAAAAATACACTGCATTCATAGATCTCATGTTTCAAGGTTTACCTCAGATTTCTTGACTGTGTTTCTTGGTATCAAGCCCCTCTAAGTGTTTAGTATATGGCACATTTGTGTTATTTCAAGTTGACTTCACCACGGTGTGCTCTTATTACACCTACAGCAAGGCATGCTTATTGCATTTGATTTGCATTGACTGCTATTAGTTTGGGCATTGACCAAAATTTTTTCCCAATTCCCCTGAGGGTTACATTAGGCATCAGTTTTTTATTCTATTTTTTCTCAATATTTAAATGCATTTATCTCTCATGCCATTGGTTGATTAACTGGGGGTCTTATTTTGGAGCCAGCAATGGCCATCTTGGGACAGAGTAAAATTCCATATTTCCAACCTTCTCTTCGAGAATATGTATTATATCAAAACTAGGACCACCAAAAATAGGTAGACTTCAATACATCTACTCTATAGAAAAATGAGTGTGTCTTTCTAGGTTGACTGAATCTTACAATACAAATTTAAGCATTGGCTTCCCTATTTATTATAGAAATCAAGGAAAAAATCATGTTAAGCAAGGATTATATGTTAAGGACCTTAAATTTCCTTCATGAATTTTATTGTATATCTCAAGTGTATAATTTAGCAGTGTTTCTTGTAGTGGTTTGTCCCTAATGAGATGCTCTAGTAGACATTGACATCTAGTGTGTTTGTAATTCCTATATCTATATGGCACATTAGATTTGTAACTTGCTTAGAGATACTTGACATCATATTTTAGTGTCATTCTTCTAAGAGAGGTCTTCACCTTTAAGGTATTTCTATTCTTTCGAGCAAGTCAAAATTTCTGTTTCGAGTGTGCATAGAAAGTTAAAGTTAATGAAATCTCATCTTGTGTTTTTAGAACAAGTTTTTTACCTTTACATTTTACAATCTATATCTTTGTTTTGCTCATCTTGCTTCATCTTTTCCTTTATCACTTAGTAAACATTGTAGAAAAAATATTTTTTGTAATTTTCACACTAAGCTTCCTAGGAGATTTTGTTGTCTAATTCTCAGCCAAAGATGGAGATATTTTTAATATATCTGAAATTTTCATTTATTGTTAAGAAAAGAAGTTGGCATCCTACTATATGCATCATCAATGGATTTTACAAAGAACCTTGCATCAGCATGCCATATAGTTTGCAGTGGCTCACATATGTTGCAATCTCAGTTAGCAAACATTCTTTAGGGGTGTTTGCATTGGAGTGAATTCTTGTTGGGAGATTCCTGATGTGTGATTCAGGATTTGCAGATTGGTATTTTGCATTTTTTTTGAGTTTCTGCATCGTGTGTTCTCTGGGGACTCCACTGCAAATGTGTTAAAAAATGAGGTCAGCTCTTTGGTTGCTTTTTGTTGACGAGGTACATATGGAAATGCTAGCAAAATGATCATTGTTGATTGAGGATGCCAAATTGTTAGACCATGCATCTTATTTTGATTTTATTTTCCTTAAGGAAAAGGATATAAATTTCATTGTGTATGCCCTTCCATTTTCATTTTTCTTTTTGCTACTGAGTAAATAATTTTGTATATATAAGAAATATTTTTGCAAAATTAGGGATCCAAATAGAAATTTCCACTCGAAGGAAAATCCTTTGGGCACACTTAGTGTCTTGATTTTTATTTTTATATTTTCTGTCAGAGGCTAGTTTCTCCAATATGACAGTAATTTGAAGTCTTTTCGTAATAATTTGTTACACATGAATTTCATTTTCTTCTTGCAAAATTTCCAGAAATGAATGGATATCTTGTGGAATGTTGTAAGCAAATTTAGTTCTATTACCATGCTCAAGAGAATTTAATGTTTGTCATTATTGGAGGATAGAGATATACCATAACAGCTCGATTCTGTGTCGTATCCTTTTACTAAGACTTGAGTCAGTTAAACCCTCGAACCTATTGCAACCCTATATTGAGGCTTGGTTCTATTGAAGCTGCCATACTTTGGTCCTCTTCATTGCAGTCTCAGGCCAGGGATATAGCTACAGGATTTTGACATATTTTATGCGGTGAACATCTATTAAAATATCATATTATCTCCTATTTACTGATGCTTGGACAGAACTTTCGAATTAGCTAAGTCACCTATTTTTATTTATGAGCTCAGTGTTAAGTTACAAGGCTGTGATAAGACTCAGTGACTTATGTTTCCTATGCCAATCTAGCTTGTAAAGCTCGGTCCTATGGAATTGAGCCCAAGAACACCTCAGAATTACCTTTGTGGAAGTATAGTGGTGATAACACATATGTGGAGTATATTTGAATGGATATCTTGTGGACTGTTGTAAAAAAATTTAGTTCTATTACCATGCTCAGGAGAATTTAATTTTTGTCATTATTGGAGGACAAAGATATTTTATAAGATCAGGTTGTGTTGTAGCCTTTTATTATGACTTGAATCGGTTAAACCCTTGGATTATTACCTTCCCTATATTTTCATATTGAGGCTTGGTTCTATTGAAGCCGCCATACTTTGGACCTCTTCATTGTAGTCTCAGGCCAAGGATATAGCTACAGGATTTTGACATATTTTATGCAGTGAACATCTATTAAAATCTCAGATAATCTCCTATTTGCTGATGCTTGGACAAAACTTTCAAATTAGCTAAGTCACTTATTTTTATATATGAGCTCAGTGTGAAGTTACAAGATTGTGATAAGACTCAGTGACTTATGTTTCGTATACCAATCTAGCTTGTAAAGCTTGGTCATGTGGAAATGAGCCCAAGAACACCTCAGACTTACCTTTGTGGAAGTAGAGTGGTGATAACACATATGTGGAGTATATTTGAATGGATATCTTATGGACTGTTGTAAACAAATTTAGTTCTATTACCATGCTCAAGAGAATTTAATGTTTTTCATTATTGGAGGACAAAGATATACCACAAGAGCTCGGTTCTGTGTTGTAGCCTTTTATTAAGACTTGTAAACCCTCAGACCTATTGCAACCGTATATTGAGGCTTGGTTCTATTGAAGCCGCCATACTTTGGACCTCTTCATTGCAGTGTCAGGCCAGGGATATAGCTACAAGATTTTGACATATTTTATGCGATGAACATCTATTAAAATATCAGATTATCTCCTATTTACTGATTCTTGGACAGAACTTTCGAATTAGCTAAGTCACCTATTTTTATTTATGAGCTTAGTGTTAAGTTACAAGATTGTGATAAGACTCAGTGACTTATGTTTCGTATACCAATCTAGCTTGTAAAGCTCGGTCCTGTGGAATTGAGCCCAAGAACACCTGAGACTTACCTTTGTGGAAGTAGAGTGGTGATAACACATATGTGGAGTATATTTGAATGGGTATCTTGTGGACTATTGTAAACAAATTTAGTTCTATTACCATGCTCAAGAGAATATAATGTTTGTCATTATTGGAGGACAGAGATATACCATAAGAGCTCGTTTCTGTGTTGTAGCCTTTTATTAAGACTTGAATCAGTTAAACCCTCGGACCTATTGCAACCCTATATTGAGGCTTGGTTCTATTGAAGTCACCATACTTTGGACATCTTCATTGCAGTCTCAGGCCAGGGATATAGCTACAGGATTTTGACATCTTTTATGCAGTGAGCATCTATTAAAATCTCATAATATCTCCTATTTACTGATGCTTGGACAAAACTTTCGAATTAACTAAGTCACCTATTTTTATTTATGAGCTCAGTGTTAAGTTACAAGACTATGATAAGACTCAGTGACTTATGTTTCGTATACCAATCTAGCTTGTAAAGTTCGGTCCTATATAATTGAGCCCAAGAACACCTCAGAATTACCTTTGTGGAGGTAGAGTGGTGATAACACATATGTGGAGTATATTTGAAGGGTAAATTAGTGCTTCCTTGGAGTTCATATAGAACAAATCTGTAGAAGTGTATACCAGTGTTTATTTGAAGCTCAGGTAAGACAGATTTTTGGAGGATTAAAGATTCAACTGTGGAGGGCTCGATGATATTGGAGGCATGAAAAATCAATAGTAAAACTTGAAGTGGTGACAATTGGAGGCTTGTACAAGTTGAGACGAAGAGGGATGTTAATTTTTTTTAATATTTTTACTTTTTCCTTGGAAGAACGATGCCTTACACGTCAGAAGAGAGACGTTAATTTTTTTAATATTTTTACTTTTTCATCAGAAGACCGACGCCTTGCATGTCAGAAGAGCGACGTTCCTTTTTTAAATATTTTTACTTTTTCGTCAGTAGACCGACGCCTTGCACGTCGGAAGAGTGAAGTTTCTTTTTTAAATATTTTTAAATTTTTCGTCAGTAAAGCGATGTTACATAAGCGTCGGACGCACGATGTTCTAAAATTTAGATGATATTTCATCAGAATTGTGACAGTTGTAAAACGTCGAAAGAATGACAGTTTGGAAGACGTCGGAAGAGCGATGGTTTGTAAAACGTCAGAAGAGCAGCAGTTTGGAAAACGTCCGAAGAGCGAAAGTTGTTTGGAAATGTCGCAAAAGTGTCGCTCTTGCGACACTTTATTGAAGTGTCGTAATTGCGACGTAATGGCTAACCACGTTTTTCCCGAACTCAATATGTCGCTCTTGCGATGCCTGTGTGTCAGAATAGCGACGAATTGGCCGTCGAAAATTAGGCCAAATTTTCTAGTGTGAGAACCTAAGACAGTGTTTCCCAAGGGGGAGATTTATGTATCGGCCCCAATAAAAAATCCATGTAAAAAATTTATATAATACTAAGGTCATGGAACACATATTCCAAGCTGAATGTTGGGAAAAAAAATCCTAGTGTGGGTGTTTATTTGGTTAATTATGGCTAAGGAAAATGGAAAAGTCAATGGAAAATTATTTGGAAAGGAAAAATGGTATTAATTGGAAATTTATTTTTGAAAATAATTGAAATTAGGAGAAAAGGAAGGTGAAATGTCACATTTTTCATGTGAGGACGAAAATGAAGGAAAAACAATGGAAAAATAAGAAAATAGAGGCCTCATTAATAAAAATGTTTATGAGGATCAATTGGTAACCTTTTGTTAGTTCAATTTTGGACCTGTCTATTTATTATCCCTCTCAAACACTCTTGGAAAATGAGAGTATACTTGGATAACTTCATCATTGGATCAAGAAAATCAAAGAATGAAAGAGGAAGCTAAGCTTAATTAAGGAAAATCAAGATCAAACGGATACAACGAGATTATTTGTAGCTATCGAGTTGCAAGTATGATTTCCTTGCTAGTTTTGGAATGCATGTTTATGCATGTGTGTTCTTGGTTATCTTGCTATCATGGGAATGGATTTTCCCAAGTGTGAGAGTGTCATTTTAGCCTTGCCTTGCAATTTTTGAATAGCCAAGGTGTGATGGGGTTCTCATGCTTTGGTTGAGCTGGATTTCCAGATGGATTCGAAACTGTGTGAGGTGGTCACTATAAGAAAGAACACATGGCCTAGTGATCCTTGAACTAGACCGTGGATAGTGGTAAAGCCCTGTATTAGTAACCCATGAATTGGAATACAAGTTGTTGTAAATCCAGATATTGTCTGCCTCGGCAGACCTAGGAATCCTCGACCAGTGAATGGAAAGATATACGGTAAATCCTGTTAGAAAATAATAAAGGCAGAAATATTTTCTTATTCTTGATCATTACATGTGATGTTTTTGGTTATTAAAATTATTTATATCTTATTTATTTTATTTCATCAAGAAATTACCAAAGCAAAAAGACATAAAAAAATAGACACCATATGTAGGCATTATGCTAGGGGAAAACCCCCCTCGATGGAAAAATCTAGTCAAGGTAATTCTTCATTTCAATAGTATTCTTTGAGACTCTTCACCCTAGAAATATACCAAGCCTTCCCTTCACACCAAGTGAGCCTCCCAGATGTTTGAAGCTTTCCAAAAACTTCCAATGGTAGATGACTTCTGGCAGCAGCAAAACTTGGAAGACTTTGATTATCCCAATCTAAAGCACGAAACAACGAGATAAAGAGGCTCCAAATTTTCGTTTTTCTTCTTCTGCTTATAATTCCCTAAACTCATACTTCTTTTGGCTTCTTGACAATATAATTTGAGCTTTTCCTATCTATAAGGGATATCAAACTTCTTGTGAGAGAGAGTACTCCAAATGAATTTGATTTTCTTTCTTTTATAGGATCTATGTGAGGTCGAATAGGTGTATCTTAAACCGACATTATCCCCTTTAGGCCGACTTGGTGTGGAGGTTACATAATTCATATTTTAATCAATATTAAGCCTTTTTACATGATTCAAAAGCCTAAGAAGGGTCTCTTTAAATATACAATGACTGTATTAACTCAAAACAAATCCTAGAAGTCCTCAAAGGGACTTTTACCTAAAACATGGTGACCCAGGCATGAAACCCATGCATTAATAAGTCACAATAATAATAATAATAATTCTTTTCTTTATTATTTTGTCAAGTATATTATAAGATGAATCAACTACATTACATGAAGACTGAACATAGTTACATTTTCTAACACTTCCTCTTAACTAGGGAGGTATTCATCATATATAAATACAATGGAGATCTCACAATATATGAAAAATGAAGAAATTTAGCCACTGAAAGGCGACGAAATAGATTCATGACTAGGGAAATATATACATTGGTCTCTCAACAATTTAGGCACCATAATTCCATAGACAAGATTACTAATAGGGAAATCTATCCATGTCAGACAAAGATGGACTCAATATTTCATCCCCTTTAGGTACCAACACACTTACTTTCTAACCATCAACCTAGGGACCTAGGTGTGTATCAATGGTCAATGCTCTATGACCGACACCACCCTTGCCTACTTTAGGACCTAGACATCAACACAAAGTGACATCCATATGTCCTATGAGGAAGTGCTTCAATCAGAAATCCTCAACACCCCTTGATCCAACATATCATGGATGACCAATCTCTCCCATCAAACTTATTGGTAACCAAAATGTTATCAAAATCCTTCGAGATATTTTCATGTACAAACACAACCCCAATCAATAGTATACTTTCACATGTACATAAAAAAATACAAACCTCCAGGGTATTTCAGGCAACTTGATGTTGCTTTTCAAATTCTCATAGTAGGACTATCAACCGAATCTTTGACATAGGATTCATTCATCATACACTTTCCTTCTCCTCATTAGAGAAACTTTGAGTTCTAAAATCGGCCTCCTAAGAAAAATGTACAACCAAAATAAAATTTATAAGAATTGATATGATTCAACATGATGATGTCAACCATGGGGGGTGATTCACCTTTTTTGGAGTAAAAAATTAAAAGGATTATAAAATAATAAAATAATAAAACTAATTTTTCAACTTGTATTTTCAACTTATCTCCCTAACGTTAAACTCAAATTTTGACTGGGAGTGCTCGTTGGATAAAATTTTTGGCTCTTTATACAAGGAGTACCCATGTTGCATATGTTCGATGGACCTTGATACATGAAAAAATAGAAATATGTAAAATTACGTAGAAAGTATGTAAAATAGGTATAACTTGGATGGAGAATCAAATTTTGCATCCAATAAGTGTTCTCCCTAGAAATTTGAGTAAACCCATATGGCGATAACTTGAAAATATGAGTTCAAAAAGTAGTTTTTTCTTTTTTCCCTATAAATTTTGATGATTTAATATAATATTATTTTATTATTTCCACTATTATTTTATCATTTCCTTAGGATGCCCATTTTAGACCTCAAAATTTTTCTAATGACTTCTCATGCAATAACATATCATCCGAAATTTATTTTTCAATCAAAGCCAAGTTATGCCCTCCCTCTGAACTAGACAACATCTCTTTATCTAGACTCCCTCTTAATATTAGGGATATATATTCTATTCCGGCCTCCTCAGGGAGATCAAATTATTATTTTCATCATTGGATAATATTTCATGGCTTCCAACCATTTCATCAGAGTTATTTTCATCCTCATCATGCTTATCACATCAGCGAGCATCTTCACCATATTGAAGATTGTGTACCTACAAAAATTAGGTAGAAAGTACAACTAGATATATAGAAGCATGAATTTATCCATATCAGAATCACAAAAGAATTTCAAATTTACACATTTCATATACCCAAACATAACTACAAACAAGAGACATATTCTCTTCAACATTTCTAGGGACTTTGTCATAAACCCTAGACTAATCATAACAACTTTCATTCTATCTAGGGTTTCAATGTTTCTGTCAAAGATGTAACACACCCTAGTACAAGATATAGAAAACCCTATAAACATTTTAAGTATAGATCTAAAATATATCTAACAACTTTCAGAATTCATATGATAGTCTTTCCACTAGAGATTTTTACAAATCCTAGATTTTCAATCAACCATCAAATCCAATCAAAACTCAAATTTTCATCAATCCTACACAAATCACCAATAATCATATTTTCATTATTCATCGGATATTTTCGCTTCTACTAAGGTCAACTTCAAAACCATATAATTTCATTCTCACAACCTCAAAAATCATTATATAAATAGATCTCAGAGTTTTGTATCACACATACTAGAGAATTTAACTAATACTAGAGCTTAGCTGCAAAACCTTAGATTTCCAACTATCATCCTAGAATCTTAGACAAGGATTTATACTAAATCATAAGACTCATGACCATTAATAAGTATGTCAACATATGTATCTCGGAATTTATAATCATACAAACACATATCATATGTGTGACAACACTGATATATTAGACATACACATACCTAGACCAAGCAAGGGTTTCGATCAAAAGGACATATATTCACATATCTATGGATTTATCATTAAGAAAATGTATTTTATTTCATAGTGAAACCCAACTTCACAACATATTAATAAATTTGTTTACACCAGGGTTTCATGAGACAAACATACACATATCAAGGAAATCATTTATAAGACATTATAAGGGTTTTTCCTACACATTCTACCAAACCCTAATGAGTTAGTATTTCCATAAAGGAACATAGAAAACATAATATTATCAACATTTCAAAGGTTCAGGATTTTAGACCTTCTCATTCAACCATAAAAATTCAGGTTTTATTGGTCATAGAAAAATCCTAAACATGGCATGATCAATAAAAACCACAAATAACATTTCATGATAACCCTAAGCAATTATAGTTTCATATATTCACATTACCATACCCTTCGGTTAGGGTTTTCCAGAACTTGTCTAGGGTTCTTGTGGAATTAGTTAAGAATATGAGTGGGTGGGTAGTTTTATCAATTGATGAATCACCCAAAATAAGAATAAATATTATTCACTATAGATGGACACAAAAATGCGAGTAATATATTTTCAAATGAAGGAATATGTATCATAAAGAAATCAATGTTTTAAAGCATACCTTTGTTTCTTGCCAAACCTTTTCTTGAGAGGTCCTCATTCATATTCCTCGAGAATATAGCAGATGTTTTTCCTAATAAATATCAATAGAGGGGGAAAGGTGATTAGTATCACCAAAACTTAAATAAGTACATAAAACCAAAAACTGAAAGGAACTTAGATAGTTATCTTTGGGAATTGTTGAGGGCTTCCTCCAAATATTGAGGAATACCTATAAACTTATAAATCATAAAAAATATAAAATAAGATATGTAAGGCTACAAGAAAAGGAATTAGTGGTGTAAGTCCCTAATGTCAAAATTATCGAGCTTGAATTTCTGTGGGTCTCCCACTTGTTTCTCTTATTGTCACGATAGTCACTCCTATACTGAACCTTATTACGATTTATTATTCTATCCTTTTGATGTATTTCCTTTATTTGGAGCAATGTATGAATTATATACTCCTTCAAGATTGGAAGCTAATGTGATCCTTAATTCTTCCTTACTGCAGGTAGTCCATAATTCTTCAAAGGTGGGAGCTACCTTCCAACTGTTAAGTCCTGCAGCAAATGAACCCAAGTAGGTGGAAATCCTAATAGGGTAGTGATCATGATTTATTTATCTAGAATAATTTAATTAATGGCCAAAATAGTATTCTTTATTCTTTCTATATTTACAAAAAAGGAGGCCATTGTGTCTTATTTAGTCACGTTTTTAGTCCTTCTCTCATTTTCAAAGTAGCTACTTGACCAATGTCGTTAATAGTGAATACCATCGAAAAATATTCATACATTTCCTAAGCATGGTCGATGTCAGCTATGAATGAGACAAGGTTATCATTCATTCCTTATACCATTAGAGTCCTGGCCACCAGTTATAGTTCCCTGAATTTCACTTTGTCACCATCACTGCAATCCTCTGTAGGCTTCTTTAATTTCGTTTGACAAAGTCCAATAACTTATTATTTTCAAGGATGAGGTCAATTATCTTCTTCCATGACTTATATTTTGAGGCTCCTTCAAGTTTTTTTTCTCCCTTGATTGTGTTAGACATATTCCTATAGTGTAGTAGATTCCTTCATTCAGATGATCCTTTGAATTGTTCCTTGATTAATTGTTTGCCTTTGTATTCCTTCTTTCACCAAAGCTATGATTCCCTATTATAAAATCACAAAGGTAGAAATATTCTCTTATTATTGATAATTACTTGTGATGGTTCTTTTTATTACGATTATTTATATTTTCTTTCTTTTAGTTCATCAAGCAATTAACAATGAAACAACACATAAAACAATAGACACAAGAGGTAGGAACTATGCCAGGGAAATCCCCCGCTCGAGGGAAAAACCTAGTCAAGATAATTCATCCTTTCAATAGTATTATTTGAGACTCTTCACCCTATAAATATATGAGACCTTCCGTACACACCAAATCAACCTCCTAGATCTTTGACCCTTTCCACCATCTTCAAGTAGGCAACAACTTCCAACAGTAGACAACCCGATAGTAGCAAAACTTGGAAGACTTTGATAACCCAATATAGGGAACAAAATAGAGAGGGATAGTGTTAGTACCCTATAAATTATAGGATCTCAAGGTGACTGGATACTTCATATTTCTTGCAAGGTTTTCATTATTAAAAGGCTTTTAAAAATTCAAATGATTTCAAATAAAAATAAAAAATGAAAAAAGGGTATAAAAATAGAGAAAAAAAAGGAGAAAAAAAGGAAAAAAGAAAGAAAAACCCAAAAATAAAATAAAACTTAAAGTGTTGCAAGTTCATATTCCACTACTCTCTATATAGGTCTGTCCATTCATACAGTTTAATCATGATTGGATAGTTTTCAATTTCTGTTGATAGCTTAGAAAATAAATATTTTCCAAACTGTTTAATCTTGGCTTATGAGTAGATAGGTACAAAATAATATTGGTTCAACAGCTTAATCTGAACCAATAGGAGAAATAATGTATAGGGGTTAGGTTATAATTTTAAAAGAAAATGTTCAGGGTCTGCAAGTCTAAGTGCACTATATAAAGGAAGAAAAAATGTTAGATGAGTAGTTTGGGTAGGTACATATGCAAAGGAGGAAGAAACGAAAGGAAAACGTGAAATGGGTTCTTCAAAATCCTTTGAGGAGAAATCTATTTTAAGCCTTGTGCAAGTCCCGCTAAGCGCTAAATCGCAATTCTCACCAACCAAATCACAAAATTTCCTTGTCGATTCATTCATTTCATAAAACCCTATGATCACCACCAAATCACGCAATTTGCGATAGCTAATGGGTCCCACCTCCTCACCACGTGACCCGCTCTCCTCACACTTTGCACTTCGCAAGTTCAAATTTTTACCTCCACCTCTCATAACTAAATCTACCGATGTGTGATGTGCGATAGCCGATGGGTCCCACCTCCTCACCTCGTCACTCCTTCTACCCGCACTTCTCACTTCACCAGTTTTATGGTTTACCTCTGTTACTCATAACTAAATTCTCCGACATGTGACTTGCGATATCTGTGGGCCCCTCCCTTCCGTGTCACCCCCTCTCCCCGCACTTTGCACATCAGAAGTTCAAACGTTTACCTCCACTGCTCATAACTAAATCTGTCGATGTGCGATGAGTGATAACCTCCAGGTCCCACCTCCTCACCACATCACTCCCTCTCCCCACACTTTGCACTTCACCAGTTTTAAGGTTTACCTCTGTTGCTCTCAAGTAAATCCTCCAACATGCGACTTGCGACATCTGTGGGCCGCTCCCTGCCACGTCACCTCTCTCTCGCTGCACTTCTCACTTCACAATATTTAAGGTTTACCTCTGCTATTCATAACTAAATCCTCTGATGTTAATGTTGCGATAGCCATCGGGTCCCACCTCCCTGCCACATTGCACATCCCCTCAGTGCTAAACACCTCCCCCCTTACCCTCCATCTTTGCCCCTCACATCACCATCAATGGCCCTCAATTCATTTCGGCCCCCCTTCAGCAATCGAACCTTAACAAAGTTGGGGGGGAAATGGGTGGTATCCATTACTGACTACCCCTCCACGTGTCGTGCTCCCACAATTTTGCACCCCCCCCCCCCCTCACTATTACCGCTTACCACTTGAGACCACCTCCACAAATTTGTTGTTGCTGTCCTCCAAACCACTGTCGCCATATGACTGTTGCCAATGTTGTCGCGCCATGCCCTCCATCACCTACCCATTTTTCCCTGTCACATCCCCTCCCACCAATAGCAACCAGCGCCATGAAATGGTTGGGTTATCCTTTGAGAATTGGAGAACTTGTTGTTGATGCTCGATGTGATTTTCCACTAATTTATCATCCATATTTGCTATTATTTGATCCTTCAAACCATCCAAATTAGCCTCCATTTCTTCTTTTAAACCATCTATTTCATCTTCGGTTGCTCTTCGTAAGATCGAAATTTGTTGCACTTGGTACCGTAATTTTGATATCTCATATTGCAATTCTTCCTCCTCATGCGTCATAGTATAGCTTTCTGAGCGATTAATGGGTATGGAATTATTTTTTGGAGGCATAATAGAACCCATTACTGACAAAGATTCTTCAATATTCCCTTGGAATCAATTCAACTTGATTCTTCAAACAATACTTATACAATTCGGAAAAAAACAATACACACCTTTTTCTTGCTTTTGAGGAGCTCGATATTGAAATTGGATTATGTCTGTGATTTCCGCCCTTAAATATTTTAAATTCAGCACTAATGTAGCCCTTTGAATTCTATTTTTAATGCCACAGGTCTGACCTGATTTGGATTCTCCAAGACAAAGTTGTGTCCAATCTCCTACAATGACCTAATTCTGGGCTGGTTCAGTAGAGCAAACTTGTAGGACTTGCAACGTGTCACTGTTTCGTCCTTTGTCTCTGAAATTGATAGCCAAGAAACTATAGTCCGTGTACTTGCGACCAATTTTTACGGAACTCCAATCCAATGCCCATAGAGAAAGTTATTGAACTTTTCCCACAATCACCTCTTTGAGATGAAATTCAGGACCCTGAAAAAGCACTACCTTCCACAGATCATATCTCAAAAAATATTGTGAACCAAGATCTAAAATTGTTTGAATAATTTCCTCAAGATTTTAGCTTCACACCATACGAATTTCAGATTCTGAACCTTCGTAGAAAAAACGTTATAGCGAAAATACCATGATGACCTGTTTAGGAGCTTGAACAAATACCTGACTTCCACAAATGATAGCTCCGACAATATTGCGAACCAAGCTCTGAAATTTTTAAACAATATTCCTCAGGATTTCGGCTTCACACCCTAAAAGTTTCAGCTTCTTAAACGTTTTATAAAAAAAGTTATAGCGAAAATTCCGCGATGACCTTATTGGAGCAGCGAAACCCTAGAATCCAAAGCTCTGATACCAAATGTTGTGTAACCAGCTCCAAAAATAGAAGAAAAGAGATATCAACGCCTTAGAAATAAGCCACTTCGAGGGGGAAACCTCCAATAAATTACATAAATGAACAATTCTTGGATTATTCAAATGAAAAAAACCTCCTTCTATATATAGGAGTTCATGGAGCCACAATATAATCCTAGTGGGGCCACAATGTAATCCTAGCCGACCTAACAATAATAATGTAAGGGCACAATAATAAAAATATGGGGGTTACAATGGTACAATAATAACAATAAGGGGGGGCTACACTAACATAATAAGGGGCTATACTATTAATATAGGGACTTAACAGGTTGTTATCCAATAGACCATCATCAACTCAACAGTTACCCTCCAGCCATATGTTAAGACCCAAATTTTTCACGATGCCAAAGTTTGCATTGCTGTTACTATTGAATTTCTACAAGTTGTGATATTTATAGGCAACTGCAGAGGATAGCATGACCATCCACCTTGGCTGAAGGGTAAATTGTACATCAAAGAAGGAAAATTCAGCGCTCTGTGAGCCTAGTTACAGTTCTCATTTTAGCTAATTCATTTCTAATCCCAAACCCCTTGAGTCTCACCCCTTCCTCAATATCAATTCATACGGTTTCCCCCTTCTCTATTTTCCCTTCTCTTTTAGCCCATTCTCCATTGCAAGTGAAACAGATAGTGAAAAAGAAAATCATGCCTCCCAAGGCAGATCAGCCGCCTTTCAATCCCATGGTCTACCCCCTAGTAGACTTAGACCATATTCCTCTCGCTGACAGCGACTACAAAATCCATGAGACAGAGTCAGACCTCGACTTGTTCGATGCCTACTACTAGCTCGAGGATAAGCTCCTTGATGAAGCAGATGGTATCAGCGTGTAAAAGAAGAAGCTTCCACATTGCATCTTCCCTAGAACCCATAGCTGCCCTGAGCTAATTAGGAAATTTCAGTCTTGCTATGACATTAAACAAAGAGCCATAGTGAACCCTGCATGAGATTTTTTGTTCTATGTAAATGCCCCATCCATTCAAGAGATGTTGCAGGCCCCCATTGTTGAAAACACTGTCCCTTTTTCATATGAGGCCCTTAGAGGACTATACCAAGGTTTAGATTTTTCTAGCAGGGCCAAACCCTTAAAGCTTTTCATGACTCCCAATGCACCAATGCCTACCACAAATCCCCCATATCCATCATCCACCTTCCCGGAAAGGACCAAGCACATTTTCACTACCCTATCTTATTTTTTAGGTTATCATAATGATCGATGGATAGATGAATCCATAATTGGTTTATTTTATATCCTCTTCGCAGATGCCAAGCCCACGCTTATGTTCAACTATGCTCAGTTCCTTGCTGATGAAATCCATGATCAGTTTTTAAAATTTCAAACAGAATGGATATTCAAATACCCCTCTATGTTGGTGTACATGTTTACCTGTTTTCAATCCAGCAAGTTTAAATTCAACATGATAAAGCAAGGTGAAGACTCTCAATCCCAATTGGTCTTTTTTTTTAAAACTCTATTAAGAAAGGAGAAGGAACATTATTCATACGAGAGCTTTGCAGACCTATTTGTTCACCCAAAAATCAGTGCACTCAGCAACACCACAAAGCCCAAGGTTAGTGAGGAAATCAAGAAAGTGATGCAGTTGACAGAGCAGACCAAGATAGAAAAATATTATCTCTACCAAAAATACATGGAGATCAGGGTCTATGGCAGTGAATTGGCCCCTTATAAAACCCCCGAATACCTCTGCATGAGGATATTTTCCCTTGAGTATATCAGCCAAATGATAGATGATGCTGAGGTGCATTTTGTTTTGGCCAAGAAGAAGTCGCAATTCAGGACCAAATCCCTGTTGGCATGTGTTGTCCTTGATGGCAACTTAATTGATGAAATAAGATAATTGACAATATGTTGTAGAGTGTTGTCCTTGATGGGAACCTACTTGATGAAGTTATTCTTGACTTGATGGAATTGGTACTGATGTAAATCTGATGTGATATGATGTGTCTACAGAGCAACTCAGATGTAATGATGAAAGGAATTTCAGTATGTGTTATAACAATGATGAAAAGTGTGTGTCTCAAGGCATACACGGGTTTTTCTAGGAGAAGTAGCGTATGCACATGGAAAAGTACGTGCCAAGTCACGTATGCTCAATTGCGCTCTAAATTTGTAAAACTAGGGGTTACTACCATGGTGTTGACCCATTGTATTGAGCGCTGGATTGTCTATGTGATCCCGTCCAGGAAAACCTTTGGATGTTGTGTGGTTTTGGCTCATGGTATTGACAAAAGCTAAATCTATATAAGGAGAAGAAAATCATTGTGCAAAAAGTGTGCAAGTGTCTGGGTTTTAATGAATACTTCACTCTGAAGTTTATCTGCATGGTTGAACTCTATTCTTAATTGATAGATCTGAATCTATGATGCACCTGTGAATATGATGAAGGTTCAAAAACTGTAGATCTAGAAATGATGAATCTCTAGGATGACCTGAAAATAAGTAATGAAGACCTGGCACAAATCTATTGAAGATATTGAAGAAATATGGGTAAGTCCATAGTTCTGGTCTGTTCAGCAAAGTTTATCTTTTACAGATCCATACGCAGGTTCGTTTCATGAAAAGCACGTATATACGCAGATCTGCTTAAACAAAGGCGCGTATGGACTGTTAGGGTTTTTCTGAAAAGTGCACAGATGTATACGCGGGTTGTATTTATTGAAAGAGCGTATATACGCGGGTATTTCTAAAGAAAAGCGCGTATGGGATTTGAATTGATGGTTGCTCAAAAGATAGTTGAGTTTCTGCATATTTGTTTTGAAGTTTGGGCTATCTTTGGTATTCTGGTTACAATGGTTTCACTGTTATGTTTGATGCAATGAAAAGGGATGTTTGTTGACAAGTGAAGGATTATGTTGAAGCTGTTTGATCCAGTTTGAAAATTGATGAAACGTGGTCTGCAGTGGTTCTGAAGGGTTGAAGCCTTCAGTTTGAAAGTAGAATCTTTCTGATAGTAGAGGCTGGTGTTAATATCAGGGGGTAATAGCTCCCTTCCAGGTGAGCCTGGTAAACAAGAGCAGGGGGTTGTTGCTCCCTTCCAGGAGAGGCTGGTAAATGAGAGAAGGTTGTAGCCTTCTGCAGGTGGGTGCCTGCGTGCTGGTATGAGTCTGCACCAGTACATGTTGTAAGAAGTTCTCTTAATAATAAAGATTGAAGACTGAGACGACGACATCGGTGGTTTTCTCCCGAATTGGGTTTCCACCTAAAAATATTGGTGTCCATGTGTGTTTATTATGTGTGATTATTATTCTATTCTTTCTACACCTGTTTACTGTTGTCTAAACATATGATGATTGATTAATGCAATGATCTGAGTCAAGAATTAAATTCATAATTAAATCACTGGATATACGCGAGTTCTGTAAAGGATATCCACGTATATACGCAGGTTGGATTCAGGAAAGTAGCGTATGGGTTTTTAAGAAAGAAAATATCAAAGTTTTATTGTCTGCACTAAATACTGATTCACCCCCCCCCCCCCCCTCCCCTCTCAGTATTTTTCCCAACAATCCCAAATTGCCCATTCATCTGCAACAGCAAGGCAGTAGGGGGAGAGGGAGATAAAATAATGAAAGAGATGAAATTCACACATAATTTCACCTAGTCCTATAATGTAATGGGGATCATATCCAAGAAGAGGATGGAAAACAATTCCACACCTACATCCATAACCACAGAATGGAGATAGAGAAGCACATGAACCAAGAAGAATGGGTGGCAGACACACTTTAGAAGGCCGAAGAGCAGGTGATCTCTACTTCAGGAGCCCAAACACCAACCCCACAAGAGAGGAAGGAGGCACAAGTTCCAGATGACAAAGGAAAGGAGCGTGAAGAGGAAATAGGAAGTAAGAGGACCAAGGAGGATGAAACAGACATGGACATCGATTCCTCCACTCAGGAGTTAAAAATGAAATATAGGAAGAGAGCCTGGATCAGCATGGGCCTTGACCAAGGAAATGAGAAAAGCCAGAAAACTTCCATCACAATTGGGGGTTCACCAAGTTCATCTTCAGCAGGTGGCTACCCGATCTTCTCCACATCCTCTGCGACTGTGCCATTCCAATAGTAGAATGTTCAAACCTTCCACTGCAAAACAAAATGAGGAAGACATATATGACACATTCAAGGAGATAAAGATAAGGAATGAGGTTCTCAAGACTAAAACCTATAATCAATTTTTGAAACAAACAAGAAGCTCCCAGAGTAGACTCCTATCAGACTTTTACTTTGAGAAGGGTACGATGAGGATGGCATTCTTGGAGGCACAAATTCTCCAACCCAAAGGCGCAGCAGACTACAAGAATAAATATTTTGAGTTTGATGCAAAGCACATCCACCCATTAGACAAGATGGAGATGCATAAGCATACTCGATAAAAGATCTCCTCCACCCTGACAAGCACATCCATGAGCCTCTCAAAACTACATGTGATTTTGTCCAACACACGGTCACAATTAAAGTTGGAAAAGATCTCCTCCATGGCCAAATATTCAAAGATAAAATCTATGGAGGATTAGTCATATAGCTCGGGTAAAATCCATCAAACATAGCAATGGCACAACCCCTTATGAAGAAGAAGAACATATACATAGCTGATTTGAAGAGGCAGCTTAGGATTCCAGTAACAGAAGACCCTATGGCCAAGGAGATAGAAGCAAATCAAACACAGAAGGTAGAAATGTTGCAATTAATTGTTGAGCAAATAGAGAAGATCAAGAAAATGGAGGATGAGATGGGTAAAATGATCAAAGAAAGACAGAAATAAATAAGGGATGTAGTGAAGGGAGCAGAAAAATAAGCAACTAAGGCCATGATCCTCTTACAATCGGTTACTCTCATAATATCCCAATAGTGACAACATCCACAGCAGCACCAGGGCAAAGTACTGAGTAGCTAGCCAAGGCGATGTAGAGCATGTCTTTAGAGTCAGGAAAGATCAAAATTTGTGTAATCAACTCAGTGATCTGTTGGAGCAACTCAAAGGGAAAGACTCTACACATGCCACAGAGTTTTAGATTTGCAAAAATATAAATGAGAGCTTTGCAGAAGTCTCTTCAGGAGTCCTCAATAGGAAGCATGGTGGGAAGAGTCAAGCAAATCATATGGTTGGATATAATTGAGTCTATAAATGATATATGGCCCTCAATTCAGATAATTTTTTAACAAAGGGATCTGATTGAGGTAGTGAAGGTTTCCATTGAGAAAACAAAGGAGGAACTTGGAGATAAGCCCCAAACTGCCAACAACATCATCAGATTCTTGAATTCCAAGAGCAGCCATGAATTGGAACAAATGGTAGTGGCTGACAGAAAAGCCTTTATTCTCGAAGTTAAAAGGGTGTTGAATAAGAAGAGTCTAGTCACACAACTAGAAGAGAGATACCATCAGCTGGAGATTGGGGTGAGAATATTTTTCAATAGGATTGAGCCACTAAACAAAAGAGGTTTTCCTTCCTTGTTTGTTATCAACGATAAACTGATGCCCAGAACTGATTATGTGAAGAGGCTGACAAAGATCATTGAGGACACATTGAAGCTCACAAATCTTAAGAACACCATGACTAGGAAAGAATTGTATGAAGTCATCATCAACGATGTCTTCATACAGTATGAGGTGAAATAATTTTTTCAGCTGAAACCCAAATTTGTAAAGTACACCAAGACTGATGAAGTCTACAAAAAGATGAACAGGATCAAGATCCCAACTTGAGAGAGTTGGAAAGATATATGAAGACTCGAGGAAGGATGACAACTCAGTTCAGTGAAGGAGCTGGAAACTCAGTGAATTGTCAGTGTCAGCACATCTTGTGTATCAGATCCACCACTAGCATTAGATAATAGATCCACAAGGATGTCGAGCCCATGGCAATAAGGTCATTACAATGAAGCGACACTTTGACATCTACTTTGGACATCTGTCTAGAAACAGTCACAATGCATCCATGCCTGAGACATAGAGACCCATTTTCAGTTACTGCTATAGTAAACAAAATGATTTCCCTTCAGTAACAACAAGCAGGAGCATCAATAAAGAGTTCATTCTGCAATATTTATGTGTTTTTTTGTCCTGGTGATCTTTTTCCTTGTTCATGTTTAATTTTTTCCCATTGTAATCTTTCATGTGTTTCATTTATGATTCCATTTGTAAAGCAAGAAGGTTAGATTAAGATTTGTTGTTCGAGAATACCTTAATTCTGACTGCCTTTATAATTTCTATGTTTTCTTCTGATGTATGGTTTAATAATTCTTATTTTCTCTTAAGTCATTATGGAAATCACTTTTCTCCACCCCATAATTCCACTCATCTATAAACACCAGTATTCACAGCTCGATTACCTTTCATTTTCTTTAGAATTTGATGTGTACACCCAACCTATTTTGAGTCCATAGCCCAATGGAAATTGTTTAAAAGTAAACCCCATTAAATCCAAACACAGAAAATCAAACAAAAACAACCCCCGCACTCAATGTAACTAGCCTAATATCAATAAACTCAAACAAACCAAAATATTATAGAGAGATTCCTCTCTGAGTCTAGGATGGATAGATCCTAGGCTTCAAGAAGTTTTGATGTTGTTCTTTATAATTTAGTCTTTCCAATCTTATAATTATAGAGTGATAAAATATTGGTGACCATACTAGGGAAATAACTGAAAGTTTTCAATTTTCGTCTGAATTCAGAGAACCCCAGCTAAAAAGCATTATATGATATTTCTTTCTTTAAATATTCAATAATCAGTTTGCCTGTGATTTTTAGCTAAGTTCTGGCTCCCAAAAGATTATCCACCATATCCCATCCATATCCAAATCCTCCTCCTATCGTGGATAATCCTCAGAAAATATTGAGGAAACTTCCTCGATCGCAAAGTCCAACCAGTAGCAGAATTCTTCATAGATATATCTCCTTACCTAATAGATTTGTCACTTTACAAGACATTCAATTTGATTTGCAGTTTGAGCTACGTCTATTCAAAACCAAATCTCAGAATTGGACTAACCTTACATTTTCATATCCATCCCTTTTTCATACCATTACCCATCCTACATCGTCCATCGTTTGTCTTCCTCCACCACCTCCACCAATCATGGCAGCCAGATATGCCCCATTGGTGCTACCAGTCCCTTTACCCCCTATGCCCCAAGATTACCAACCTAAAATTATGCAATTTGATAGCAATCATCCTTTGACATCCCAAAAACATATAGACAAAATCAATGACTGTTTTTACCTACAATGAATTGATGATGATAGTGTCGCATTGAGATTTGTTTCCCAGAGTTTAGTGGGTCAAGCCAGAATACAGTTTAGAGGTTTAATTCCTAATAGTATTCATGATCTCCTTTCTTTCCACCAAGCATTTATAAACTGATTAGAAGTCAATAAAAACCCATTTCAGATTCTGTCAGAGTATGAAACTATGAAAAGATGCCCCGAAGAGAGTGTGCAAGACTAATGTACTAGATTCAACAGCCTATACAACACACTCCCTGTTAACATGAGACCACCCCAAGGGATATTTTTGCTTAAATTCCCAGATGGATTTGACCCATACATGGCCTATCAGCTTAGGGAAAGAGACTCATCAACTTTGGAGGAAATTAAAAATGATGTTGTGAGTGTAGAAGCCAATTTGTTAGTGAAAAGGGCTAGGATGGGGAATGAGAGGAGAGTCACGATAAGGGAAGAGCCCGTAGCCTCTACATATGATGCCAAAATTGACAATTTGGTGATGAATATGGAAAGGATGATGGAAAGGATGAGTTTGAATGAAAGAGAAATACCCAGAGAAAATCAACCAACACCCCAAAACGAGAATCGGAATCACAGAAGAAATCCTCCACAAATTAGACAAAGAGAGCAAAGAGGCCCTGATCAACAAATCAGGCCTCCCTTTCAAGAAAACTATGTTGATGATAATAAAGGGATATTGGAGGAAGAGGAAGAAAATCATATAAATTTTATGGGAATCAATAAAGAGGATCATGTCTCCCTCACTGAAGAAGAGAAGGACTTGTTTTCAGTAGCCCAAGTCGACCTCAGGCCCGAAGAATCTGATGACCACAAACTGTGTTTTGAGGATGCCATTATGGAAGTCCATAGATAGTACAACTTAAGGAGAAAAAATAACTTGGACAATTAAAATAAATGGAATTCAGAGAACTCCACCAAGAAAGTATCTGAAACTGAAGCCAAGAAAACAACTGAAAACACTAAGAAAAAATTAAATAATTCAGAAAAGAAAAACATAGAGAATAGTGCCAGGAAATTAGTAGGTGTTCCTACTAGAAACCTTTAGAAGGACATCCCCAGTACAAGTAGATATATGGAAGTTACCAAAATAATAGAGGCTGAAAGGATTGATATGTCAAACCCACTGAGAAATCAAACTCCATTCAGTATTGAGAGTGAACTTGTGAAGGTAAAGATTTCTATCGCTCTCACTAAATTGATCAACAAAAATGCCTATAGATCTTAGGTCCTGAAAGTGTTAAATATAGGGGAGATTACATACACTATCAATTTGAGTGATGATCAGCCTCAACTCTTGTTTGGGCCAGAGGTTGATGGTAGACCACAGGAAGGAGGGGTTCCCCCTTTTTATGTCAGTTTAAATATTCATGATAAAATACTTCATAACGCCATATTGGATTCTGGTGCCTCACACAACCTTATGCCCCAATATTTCATGGAGAAACTGAGCCTTGAAATCACTAAAACCTACAGGGATTTATACTCTTTTGATTCTAGAAAATTTAAGTGTCTAGGCCTGATCAAGGACCTCTATGTCACTCTAGCTCAAATACCTGTAAATACTTTAGTGATGGATATTGTTTTGGTAGACATTCCCCCAAAATACGATATGCTTTTATCTCGCTCATGGGGGGGTGGGGGGGAGGTGGGATTGAAAGGAACTCTGCAACTATACATGACTTATGCTACCATTTCGGCGTTTGGTCAATCGAGGAAAATTTATAGAGAAACATTGATGAAGTACATGGTAAGTAGCCAAGAAAATCCTCACAATTACTCTTTTTACTCTGTTCACACTGCCCTGGATTCTTTCATTTTGTATAATTATGGAATCACTTATTCACATATTTCCCAAGTAGAAAATGATCCCACAGAAAGCACTGACAGTCAAACCCAAATAGAACAACCAGACCATGCCCAGGAACCTCTATTGAACATGATTTTTGATGGCTCACGTGGCCAAGTAGGCTCCGAAGCAGGAATCTGGGTGTATAACACAGGAGACAATAGTTCACAGGGCCATTCATACAAATTAAATTTCCAGTGCACAAAAAACATTTTTGAATATGAAGCTTTGCCTTTGGGATTACAAATGTTGAAAAAACTAGGAGAAAAAAGGATCTCTATACATGGTGATTCTGAGCTAGTCATTAAATATGTTAAAGGACTATATGTAGCCAACACCCTAGAATGAGAGCTTATAGGAATGTTTTCCTTGATTTTTTGAGGACCTTTGAGGACTCTGATTTGGCAGTCATTCCCAGAAACCAAACTATCCTAGCTAATGGCCTAGCTATTTCAGCAAGCACTTGCAAACTGCTTGACCCAAACAAACCGCATACAATTGAGGTCAAACACCGTCCTTCTATGCCAGATAACCTGAGATACTAGTAATTTTTTGGCAGTGATAAAAAAATAAAAAAGTCAAAAGCTTCTTGCAATCCAAAGATGAATTTGAAGGTAGTAATGTGGATATGGATTGTGAGGAAGACACCCTTACTAATGCACAAAGTACTGAAGAAGAAAAATTTTTTGTTCCAGATAACAATGTTTTATATGTAAACACCAAAGTAAATATCCCAGCTAACAAAATTTTACATAATACAAAAAATCATAAAAACCTTGAAAAAGAAGAATTTGAAATACTCCAACTTAAAGACAATGAGCTGCCTAGAGTGCTTGTCCCTTTAGAGGAGTTACTCGACTTTAATGATGTCGCCAAAAAAAGAAAAATGGAACCAACTAGAACATACATTGAGGAATGTAATATAGGCACATAACAGAACCCCAAAATCATCAAACTAACTAAATCTCTTCCTATTGTTACAAAGAAAAAATATATAGCCTTATTCAAAGAATTTATTGATATGTTTGCATGGAGCTATGAGGATTTGAAATCCTATTATACTAGCATCATTCAACACAAGATTCCAATTAAATAAAATCAAAATCCATTCAAATAGAAATTGCGAAGAATAAATCAAGTTTTAATGCCTTTAGTTGACAAAGAGATCAAGAAGATGTATGAAGAAAAAATAATAGTGCCACTCAGGTACTCCCAATGGGTTTCCATAATGTCCCAACTAGGAAGAAGACACACAATATTAGACTCTACATTAACTTCAGAAACCTCAATAAGGTATCTCTTAAGGATAACTATCCTCTACCTAAGATGGATCACATATTAAAAATGGTAATGGGTTCGAGTAGGATATCTTTGTTAGATGGTTTCTGTGGTTACAATCAAGTGTTAGTGCACCCTGATGACCAAGATAAGACAACTTTTACAACTCCTTGGGGGACTTTCATGTATGTGAAAGTGCCCATTGGATTAATTAATGTTGGAGCTACCTTTCAAAGGGTCACGAAAATTGAATTTTTTGATGACATTGGTCACTTTATTGTGATTTATTTGGATGAAATCACTCTATTTTCTAAAATCGATGAAGAACATTTAACACATTTGAGAAGAGTTTTTGAAAAATGCAGAAAATTTGAACTCTCTTTGAATCCTAAAAAGACATTGTTTGGATTAGAAGAAGGAAAATTGTTAGGTCATATTATCTCTAAGGATGGAATCAGAATTCACCCTAGCATAACTAAAGGAATATTGAAAATCAGCCATCCAAAAAATTTGAAAGAACTCCAATACGTCATTGGTAAAATCAACTTCCTAAAGAGATTTATACCTAACCTGGTATAAATTTTAAGTAACATCACTAACATGCTAAAGAATGGATCAGAAATAAAGTGGACCATAGAAGCAAAATAGTCTTTTGACTTAGTCAAGCTAGCATTGACAAAGGCCCCAATACTAATCAGTCCAGATTTCACTAGATATTTCATGATTTTTTATTTTACCTTGGAACATACTGTTAGCTCCCTGTAATTTCAGCAAATTGGCAAGGCCAAAGCTACAGAGAGAACACTTGAACCACTTTGGGATTCTAGGATATAGCCCTCCTGAATCGAGAGAGGGATCTCTCTATAAGTGCAAAGATTGATTTATCTTTAAGGCTTTTGGGTACGATATTAGGTTAGTTATTAATAACAGGGGTTTTGATTTGGTTTTGGATAGTTGAGCATGATTTTTAGTTGAGTGGAAAGTACTAAAATGAAATATTTTCAAAGGTGTGAAGTTGCAAGCAATCAGAACAATCTTTGGCTGATAAGATAGATATGATGCTGGTTTTTAGTCCATTGGGCTATGGAGTCATAAAAGGGTTTAATTATGCAACAATTTCAAGAGTGGTCCAAGGGGCAAGTCATCTATATCACAAGATCTCGTAGATAAGATGATGGAATGGAACAATAAAAGTGTTGAAGGGGTAGAAAAAGACAATAATTTCAACTAGGATTTATCAGTCTTTCCAAACAAGAAAAGCCCTTTAAGTAACTGTTTAAAACCAACCAAAGGACAGGGCTAACCATAGACTTCTTTGGACAAGTTCATATTACAGCTAACTCATTAGAAAAACGATCTAGTAATCCACATAATTTCTTTCAGAAGGGATGAAAACAGATAAGAAAAACAAAGTGCAGCCTAAGATCAGATAAGATACTTTTAAATCTAAACTTCTTTCAGCATACTCTTAGGGAAACTTTCAGAATTACCTTTGAAGAAAGAACTAGAAGACAGGGCAAACCATAAACTTTCCTAGTCTAACTCTATTGAGTACATAATGAAAATAACATTCAAGAACTTCCTTTCAAGTTTTGCACATCAAGACAGGGGAAAACCAACATTCCTTGATAATGTTTACACTTAACTTAAGTCATTCTTAAACACACGATTTGGAGGAAAACATTGAGATAAAGCTTATCAGTCAGAGAAGGGTACTGTAAACAGTAGATCCTAACTCTATGTTGCTGTTCTTTATCAGAGAATAAGTGGACAAAATGGCATACATGAAAGGAAAACAATAACATAGAAAGAAGCACTTCACCATTGATATAGACCAGGATCCCAAGAATCAGCTTGTATATTTATGTCAATCCAGTTACATTATTCAAGTCCAATGTTTCAGTACAACAATCATCTTCTCTTATCAGCCTAACTTATTTGATTACAAACAAAGCTTCAAGAGCCTCTGAACCCTATTTACATGTAGAAAATTTCGAGCATAAGTATTACATCAAATTTCTGCAACCAACCCTTTACAATGTGCTTCTTAAGAAGATTTTATAGGAAAATGAGGAGCTGAGACGAGAGAAAAGATCTATAAACTCAATTGATACATTTTAATGCTTCTCAGACTTTGAGGGGCTCAATGGAGAAGATGACAAATATTTCTTCTGTATTAATGGGTTTTTATTAAGTGTTTGATCTTCTTAGCAGAGTTTGTTGACTTTAGAGCTCTTCCTTCATCTTTGGAATAAATCTTCTGACAATTTAAATTAGTTTCTTTGATTTGAAATAATTGTTCTGATGTATTAAGGCAAATATCGTATGTTCTGCAATAACTATGCCTCTTTCCAATGCTTTGAGGCTGCAGATGGCTTTTGGTAGCTGCGAGGATTCAATTAGCCTCTGATATGGCAGTGGAGGCTTTCTCGAACTGTTAGATATTATTTTTTTTCTTTAAACACTGTTAATTTGATTTAGCTCTGTGTGTTAGGCTTAATTAGGCCTAATTTTTGTCTTTATTCTTCAAACTGTGTTTAATTTGATGGATTAGGTTTTTTTAAATAGTCGGTTTAGGCTGTAATCCTTCCAAACTTTGTAAACAATGTTCAATTATTCATCTCTTCTTTTATTTCATGTTGTCCAACTGATACTCTTTGCTTGATTAAATTTTGTTGCGTCTTGTTGATGTGCAGGCATTACAGGGGCTTTTTTAATGGCGTCAGTGCTCATGAGGCATGGACAAAACATGGTGTTGAACCCTGTGGAATGATACTCTTTGATGAAATAAAGGCATGGAGGATCGTCATCCTCGGCCTTCATATTTCTTTTAAAACAGTTGAAAAAATATTAAAACCTACACAAACAAACAAAATGATGAAAAATCCTGCGGGATAAGGTTTAACTGCTTCAAATGGTTTAGGTTAGATCGCGGCCGTTGGATGAAAGAATCCAACAGTGAGGATTACTTTTCTGAGGTCAAAAGGAGGCGGTGGAACAAACGGTGGAGAGATTAAGATGGGGCCGTCGATCTTGCAAAGGTCAACGATCGAGATCGACTGGTGAAATATAATGTAGAGGGGGTCATGTATTTGCGAAATGGAAGAAAATGCGAAGAAAATAGGTGAAAAACCTTTGGCGGAGGATAAAAGGGTTAATATTGAAATTGGGGTTTCGGAAAGACTCTGGGCCATCGGATGAGATCGGCCACAGAGATCAATGGTTGAAAATGCATATGAAATCCCTTGAAGGATGGCAGAAGGTGATGAACTGAGAGTGAAATTAAACTGGGAACATTGATCTGCAAAGATCAACGATGGAGATCCATTTCGGGAATATGAAATGGGAATGGGAAAGATGGTTTAGGCTGGAGAAATAGTTGGTTTCACGCAGCAAAAAAGGAGAAAGGTGGTATTGCCTTTTTTAACGTGATATGCATTAGAGCCTAACACGTGGCTTTTCAAAACCACCCTCATCGTGTAATTTCAAATCATTAACATTCGGGATTAAATTTACATGAAACTATATGCTAGCCGTTAGATCTGGGGCATCAGATTGAACGGTCAAGAGGAGAGCGCGATAAGACAAGATACAAGGACGGAAAGAGGTGAGGGAGTGGAAGGCGGTTTCAATATTGACTGTCCGATCATAGGAATGAACGGTGGAGATTTAATCTGGATAATGGTAGGACCCAAAGGATTTGGGCCTATCGGGTTTATTATGGACCATTGGATGAAACATATCAATGATGGAGATTTAATCTCGGGGTTAATAAAATAAAATATGAGGTAGGGGCCAGGCGGAGAAAGGGTTAATGAGGGCCGTTGATCTGCAGAGATCAACGACAGAGATTCATTTTAAAAATTTATACAACGAGTTCCCGAATTTAACAAAGGTTGCAAGGATTGATCTTGACTGTCAGATCTTAGTGTATGGATGGCCCAGAAACAATCAAAAGATTTATGATCAGAGGAGGAGAGAGGAAAGGGCGCCGATACGATTATCTATGGACCGTTGATCTGAGGGCCAGATCAACGACGGGGAACGAAGTGGAGGTCCAAAGGCAGAGGGATGGGATTATGAAAAAGAGCAATGTGGGCTGTCGAATCTGAGCCTGTCGGGGGATATCAATAGATGAGAAGCCATCGGGAGATCGCAAATTGGGAGGGGGCAATAAAATATTCAAACGCACCCAACGAAATCTCCAATGCGATATTTTGCTAATCGTTGATTGGTTTAAGATCAACGGTGGAGGTTCGCCCAACCAATGAACTGTCAGAGCTCTTTATAATATGAAAAAATGGGGTATTTTATGAAATACAAAGGAAAAATTGCATCGGGGAGGGTTTTATATAATGTTTTAGCACCCGATTGCAGGCTCTAGGTTTTACAAACGAAGCAAGGGATCAGGAGTTATAACAAAGGGAGCCAATCGCATCAGAAATTTTAACGCAACAAAAGGAGCACATTACACATGAATGCCCTGATGCGATAAGCACCATGGACCTTAGCGCTTGGTTCTAGCACCAAGTCTCATGGTGGGGAAGTGGTTTAGGGCTTAGCCCAAAGGGGTTTAGGCCTATAATGAAAAAAGTGGCGTTTTTATGTTATTTGAAGGATTTTCAAAGGATTTGAAAGCTTTCGATAAGGTAAAAAAGGAGTTTAAACCTTATCAAAGGTGTTTTTATGAAGGGAAGAAGGGAAATGAGGGAAAATAGAGGAATTTAATGGGGAAAAAGGGGATAAAATGGAGGTTAATTATGAGTGAAAGGAGAGGTAAAAATGAAGGAAAAATGGAGTTTTTGCAGCAATCTTTCCTTCAGGAAAATAACAGAATTTTATAGTTTAAGAGGGAAACAACAGTGAATATTCATCAAGGATAAGTCATCTTCACAATACTTTAAGAACTAACAATTTGGTAATAAAATTGTTTCTTGAAGGCTTCAAAAAATTATTTAGCCACCATTTGATATGACAAATTTTATTAGTGGTTAACAGTGGCTCCACATGGGGATGGTGCCTTCTTGAAGGCATCAAGAACTTTAGACTTGTATTCTCTGGGGGTTGATCAATGCCTCATCCATTGGGCTGCAACTTTCTTCACTTGGATGATCTTATTATGTTTTGAAAATGTTAGCAGCCATGAAAACCAATGGAACTCTTTCAGACAAGCTTTCTACCTACCCAATCCTACTGATCTAACATTTTTTCTTCTTTCAGAGTACACTTGGATTGGCAAACTCTTTGTTGTGTAACCAACTCAAAAAGAGAAGAAAAGAGATATAAATGCCTTAGAAATGAGCCACTTCGAGGGGGCAACCTCCAATACATTACATAAATGAACAATTCTTGGATGATACAATTCACAAAACCTCCTTTCTATATATAGGAGTCCATGGGGCCATAATGTAATCCTAGTGGGCCACAATGTAATCTTAGCCGACCTAACAATAATAATTTAAGGGCACAATAATAACAAAATGGGGGTTACAAGGGTACAATAATAACAATAAGGGGTTTACACTAACGATAATAAGGGGCTATACTAGTGATATAGGGACCTAACATGCCCCTCTCCTTCAAAAAAAGTGTTGTCCTCAACACTTGAGTAGCTCTGGGTGCTTCTGTATAAAATTCTCATCCTCCCATGTAGAATCTTCGGTGGGTAAGTTCTTCCACTTGATGAGATACTCTGAAATTGATCGATTCCGTAGTTGTCGAGTTCTTGTTTCCATGACCGCTTCAGGTTCCAATATGATTTTTCCTTCCTCATCAAGTTCTGGCAATATTGTTTGAATTGGAAAATTTTCACCTATAACCTTCTTTAAGCATGAAACATGGAAAACTGGATGTACTCGCGAAGAAGCAGGAAGCTCCAATTTGTATGCCATAGTACCAATCTTTTGCAACACCTTGTAAGAACCATAGTACTTTGGCGATAATTTATTATCCTTCTTTGCTTGCTTGAGGGACATTTGTTTGTATGGTTGTAGCCGTAAAAATACCCAATCTCCTACATCAAAACTTCTCTCGCTGCGATGTTGATCTGCCTGTTGCTTCATTCGATTTTGTGCCAAATTCAGGTTATCCTTTAAGAGTTGGAGAACTTCTTGCTGATGCTCGATGTGATCTTCCACTGCTTGAACCTTCGAATTTTCCCTTAAAGATGATGTGATGGATGGTGGATGATATCCATAAAGTGCCATAAATGGGGTCATTTTTGCTGCGGTATGGAAGGAAGTGTTATACCACCATTCAGCGAGAGGTAACCACTTGACCCATTGTGTTTGTTTATCAGATACAAAACAACGAAGATATCCTTCCAAACATTTATTTACTATCTCGGTTTGACCATCGGATTGAGGATGATAAGATGAGCTATGAGCTAATTGAGTACCCAAACAAGAAAATAACTCCGTCCAAAAATTTCCAGTAAAAATGGGATCTCTGTCGCTCACAATAACCCTTGAGCTTCCATGTAGCTTTTGAATTCTGTCCATAAATGTAGTAGCAACTGTACTTGCTTTAAATGGATGAGATAATGCACAAAAGTGTGCATACTTAGTAAGTCTATCAACTACCACCATGATGACACTCTTTCCTTCAGACTTAGGTAAACCTGTGATAAAATCCATTGAAATCTCCTCCCAACGTTGACTTGGAATGGATAAAGGTTGTAGAAGTCACAGGGTCTTAATTGTTTCCATTTTATTCTGCTGGCAAACCAAACATTCCGCCACAAACTTTTGAATATCAGATTTAAGGCCATCCCAAAAAAATTCTTTCTTCACCCTGTGGTAAGTTTTTAAAAACTCAAGTATGTCCTCTGAAGAAATTAATAAATTCAGAAAAATCTTTACTGCTGAAATTCTTATAAAAGTCATAATGATCTTTATTACCACCAAGAATGTTTCCAATATTCATCTGCCAGATGGCGTGTTTTTTTCTTTAGTAAGTATTTCTGTTTTTTTTAACAATGCAACATGGTAATCTGGTTGGATAATAAATGTTTTAAAAAGTAACTCTTGAATACATTCATAAAATTTTCTTTTATTAACATTAAACTCTCACTTTGTAAATTATTCAAAAGTATTTAATATTCTCTTTGTGACCCATTTTTGCTGCTCTTCTGATGATAGTATTTGTTCCAAAAAGTGTTGAAGACTATCATGATCAGTTTTTACCTTGAAGTGTCTTCCCATTAGGTAAGTTCGCCATTTCTTTAGTGCATGCAGTATTGCTAACATTTCCTTCTCATAAATAGGTTTCTGTAAATTCTTTCCTTTGATTGGACGACTTTCAAAAGAAATGGGTCTTCCTTCCTGCATTAAAACTGCACCAATTCCATTTCCTGAGGCATCACATTCCACAATAAAGGTTTTTGTGAAGTCTGGTGTAGCTAAGACCGGTGCTAGGCACACTGCCTCTTTAAGACGTTCAAAGGCCTTAGTTGCTTCGGGAGTCCATGAAAATGCATCTTTCTTCAATAATGTTGTTAGAGGTGCTGCTATTCTCCCATAATTCTTAACAAACTTGCGATAATACCCTGTTAACCCGAGAAATCCTCGCAACTGATTTATGGTTGTGGGAACTTTCCATTCCTTAATAGCTTTAATTTTGTTAGGGTCCACTTTAACACCCTCGTGAGATACAATATGACCCAGATATTCCACCTCTTGTACTCCAAAGAAACATTTGGACTTTTTGCATATAATTGTTTCTCCTGCAATAGTTTGAGCACCCTGTCAACATGTTCAACATGATCCTTCCAAGACCTGCTGTAGATTAGTATATCATCCAAAAATACTAGCACAAATTTTCTAAGGAAGGGTTTGAAAATGGAATTCATCAACCCTTGAAATGTAGAAGGTGCATTGGTAAGGCCAAAAGGCATGACCAAAAATTCATAGTGACCCTCATGAGTTCGAAATGCTGTTTTTGGAATATCTTCAGTCTTCATTCTAATTTGATGATATCCTGAACGAAGATCCAACTTGGTAAAATAAAATGCTCCATGTAATTCATCCAATAATTCATCAATCACAGGAATGGGAAATTTGTCTTTAATGGTGAGCTTATTGAGCTCCCTATAATCCGGACACATTCGCCATGATCCATCCTTCTTGTGTGCCAACACTACAGGAGCAGAGAAAGAACTTTGACTGGGTTGAATTATACCCGCCTCTAACATTTCTGCAATCATACGTTCAATTTCGCTCTTTTGGAAGTAAGGATATCTATAAGGCCTGATGTTTGGAGGAACACTTCCCGGAATCAAATGAATAGCATGATCATGATCACGAATAGGTGGGAGTCCTTTGGGAGTTTCAAACACCTTGGAATGATTGTCCAAGACTTGTTGGAGATCTGCAGATATAGATGATTTTGATGTTGGAACTTCTAGTGAGCATAATTGTGCAATTACGCCTCGCTGTTCTTTCTTTAGAAGCTTTGTCATGACATTAGAGCTTATTATCCTTCCTGGCTTCCCCGCAATTCCCCGTAATTCAACTTCCTTTCCTTCTGAAAAAAATTTCAAGAAAAGTTCTTGAAAATTAAAAGCTACCGTCCCCAAAGATTGTAACCATTGTACTCCTAGTACAACATCAGCACCTCCCATAGGAATGACAAGCATTGGACTAGTCAATACATATTCCCCCATGGTTAGCTTGATATTATGGCATTTTCCAGAGCAATTTATAGTTCCTCCATTTGCAACCATCATTTGACATTCTGGTGCTGGGTATAGGAAACAATTTAATTCCTTGGCTACCTTACAATGAATAAAATTATGGGTGCTACCTGAATCAATCAACACTATTACCTTTTTCTTCTTGATTTGTCCTTCTATCTTGAGAGTTTGAGGAGTGGTAATTCCTGCCGGTGCATTACACGATATGGTCGGATTCATTTCTTCCTCTTCTAGGGTTGGTTCCTGGTGTATATCCTCTTCTTGTTCATTTTCTTCTTCCTCTTCACAATCTATGTAAAATAATTTCTTCTCAGCACACTTATGACCTTTAGTGTATTTTCTATCACAACTGTAGCAAAGCCCTTTTCTCTTTTTTCTTCCAATTTTTGTGGTGTCAACCTTGTAGGTTGTGGAAATCTAGGTGTAGCAACACTTCCTTCTTTATAGAATTGAGTGGTAGGCTTCCTTGTCGCCATAATTTTACATTCAACTTTTCTTGCTAACCTGAATGCCTTCTCCAATGAATCAGGTTCCAAAACGCGAACTTCATGTTGGATGTTATCCTTTAAAGTGCCTAGGAAGAGATCAATCCTGTGTTCCTCTGTAAGATCGGTTACCCTTATATTCAATTTTTGGAAGTCCTCAATGTGCTGCCCCACTAAACCCTTTTGTTTGAGATTTATCAATTGGGTAAAGAAGGTGTTGCTCTTTGTATTCTCATAATGTGCTATCATTTCCTCCGTAAAAATTGACCAAGTGACAATTTTTTTACGGGAGCAAAGCCATTGATACCATACAAATGTATTTTGTTCTAAATGTAAAGTTGCAATGCGTACCTTTTGCGTGTTTTTGCACGTTATGGAGATCAAAATATTGCTCCATCTGTAGTATCCATGTTACAGGATCCTTTCCATCAAACTTCCTCATATCCATTTTTGGAATATGGTGGTTCTTCCTGCCAACATTCGAGTTTATGGAATCATGATTAACATTTATTTTGTTCTCATCAGGAGGTTCTTCTCCTATATTTCCGCCATTAGGAATCATTTCTGGTTTTAAGCTTGTCATCAAGCCTTCCATGTATGCTTTTAGATCATTCTTCATGTCATCCATCTTAGCTTCCATGCCGACTTCCATACCATCCATCTTAGCTTCCAAACCATTCATCTTAGTTTCCACGCCTTTCTTCAAAACTTCCATTTCATTTTTTTTTGTTCTTTGCGAGAGCGAAATTTGTTGCATTTGCTCTTGTAATTTTGACATGTCATGTTGCCATTCTTCATCTTCATGAGTAATAGTAGAGCCTTCTAAAGGCTTAATGGGTGTTGAATTCTTTTTAGGGGCCATTTCAGACTCCAATATTGATATCTATTCTACAATAGGCTCTTGCAATCAATTCAACTTGATTCTTCAAACAAGACTTATGCAATTCGGAAAAAAAATACACACCTTTTACTAGCTTTGAGGAGCTCGATATTGAAATTGTATTATCTCTGTGCTTGAAAATCTTCGATATCTAAAATTCAGCCCTGTAGTAGCCCTATGAAGCTTCTTTCAAATGCCACAGGTCTGACCTGATTTTGATGCTCCAAGACAAAGTTGTGTCCAATCTCCCACAATGACCTAATTCTGGACTGGTTCAGTAGAGCGAACTTGTACGACTTGCCACGTGTCACTGTTTTGTCCTTTGTCTCTGAAATTGATAGCGAAGAAACTACAGGCTGTGTACTTGTGACCACTTTTGACGGTACTCCAATCAAATCTTCAGAGAGAGAGTTATTGAACTTTTCCCACGATCACCTCTTTGAGATGAAATTCAGGAGCCTGAAAAAGCACTACCTTCCACAGATCATATCTCCAAAAATATTGCGAACCAAGTTCTGAAATTTTTTGAAAAATTTCCTCAGGATTTCAGCTTCGCACCATATGAATTTCAGACTCTGACCCTTCGTACAAAAACATTTATAGCGCAAATGCCACGATGACCTGTTTATGAGCCTGACAAAATACCTAACTTCCACAGATGATATCTCCTCAAATATTGCGAACCAAGATCTGAAATTTTTAGACAACCTTCCTCAAGAGTTCAGCTTCGCACCCTAAAACTTTCAGCTTCTGAAGCTTTGTAGAAAAAAAGTTATAGCGAAAATGCCACGATGACCTGTTTGGAGCAGCGAAACCCTAGAATCCCAAACCTCTGATACCAAATGTTGTGTAACCAACTCAAAAAGAGAAGAAAAGAGATATAAACACCTTAGAAATGAGCCACTTCGAGGGGGCAACCTCCAATACATTACATAAATGAACAATTCATGGATGATACAATTCACAAAACCTCCTTTCTATATATAGGAGTCCATGGGGCCATAATGTAATCCTAGTGGGCCACAATGTAATCCTAGCCGACCTAACAATAATAATTTAAGGGCACAATAATAACAAAATGGGGGTTATAAGGGTACAATAATAACAATAAGGGGTTTACACTAACAATAATAAGGGGCTATACTAGTGATATAGGGACCTAACACTCTTGTTCCAAACATTTTATTCTTTTTGAAAGAAAAAAACTAATCTAAGTCTACTTCTTATTTCTCCATCAACTCAGATTAAACATTTGAGCTCATAAGCTTCTCTGCCTAACTACTATCTATTAGGATTACACTGTCTAACAGATTTTTATTCTCTAACTTCTAAAACAAGAAATTTAAAAGCATACAAGTTAGGATTGAACAGTCCAACTTGTTGCTGATCTAAGGCATAAAAAAAAGCTGCACATAGATTATTATTTGCAAAAAATTAAATCAAAATGGTGAAGGCTTAAGATCTGAAAATTCTAAGCACATCATTCTCCTTTCTTCAGCTCTGTATTTAGGCCTTTTTTTAGCTATTTTACATTCCTTTCTGGTTCAAGTTTTGAGTTTATTAGAACCAGTTTACTTCTGTCTTTGACTCAATGTTTAAACAGATTAGATCCATTCTTCTTTTGGAAACTTAGGTTTAGATTTTGAGCTTGTTTGAACCTTTATTTTCTATCATAATCTACCTAACTGATAAGCCAAGATTAAGCTATTTGGCAAGTCTAATTTCACTAACCTATCAGCAGTAAATTTAAAACTAATTAGTCATGATTAGGTTGTATGACTAACTAGGAGTATGTTTTTAGGAGTGGGATTTGAGCTTGCACACTTTCAGATTTTGTTTCTCTTTTTTGGTATGGGGTTGTACCTTTCTTGTTTTTACAATCTGCCCTCTTTTTTATTTTTATTGTTTTTGTATTTTTTATTTTTCTAACTTTGAATGATATGATGGATGAAATATCTATAATGAGAAAAATATTAAAAGGCTTCCAAAAATGATGGGATCAAGAGAAATAATGTTTGAGCATCCTGCCATTGACAAGACCCCAAAACAGTTCAGCTCCATTCAACTCTTGCAAGAAATAGCCATTTTAACCAGCAGTAGAATGAATGAGATAAGGGCCAAGCCATAAGTTATCAAATTTCCCATGCTTTCCCTTGTCTTCTCTCCTTTAATCCCACTTTAACACTTTGTCACCAAAATTGAAATTATTGGCCTTTGTTCTTCTATCAAAAAGATTCTTGACGCTTTCTTGCTTTTGTAATTCGATGTTGTAGACCTCCTCTCTGGTTTTTTGAAGATGTACAGTCTAATTAATTCTTCTGATCATGTCATTGTCTTCATACTGCACTTCTTGAATCAACTTCATAACTGGTACACCAAGGCTAGTTGGAAAAATTGCATCTATCCCATACACAAGTTGGTAGGGTGACATTCCAATGGATTTCTGAAGTGTCAATATGTCAACCCATAGTGCATGTACTAGCTTTGTGTGCCAAGACTTCTTGTTGTCCTCCAGAAACTTCTTGATTATGTTTACCAAACTCTTGTTTGAGTATTCTACCAGCCCATTACCTTGAGGGTAATAAGCAGTAGAATGACCCAATGTAATCTTATATTTGTGACAGAATTCAACCATCTTCTTGGATCCAAATGTTGCTTCATTATCAGTGATGATCTTCCTAGGACAGCGAAATATAGAGAGGATATAAGTCTCAATGAATTTTATGATAACAGAGTCATTGGCTTGCGTAGAAGGGATGGCTTCTATCCATTTGGTAAAGTAGTCTGTTGCAGTGAGAATCCATATATGCTGGGAAGATGAGGGTGGATGGATTTCTCCTACGAAATCTAAACCCCATTGTTGAAAAGGAGCTTCAACAGTGATTGGATGCAGAGGTAAGGGAAGCAATTTTCTTTTGCCTTCAAAAAGTTGGCATTTATGACAGGCAATTATCATCTTGTGGGCATCTAGAAAGAGTATGGGCCAATAGTAACGAGCTCTAAGGATTTTGTTGGTTGTTGTCTTCCAGTAGAGGTGGCCTCCACATTCTCCTTCATGGAACTCGTGCTTAACCTTCTCTTCATAATTATCAGGCAAACATTCAAGTAATATCCCACTTTCATTTTTTCAATAAAGACATTTATCTATAATGCAGTAGTTTACAGCTTTTAATTTTAAAAACATTGCCTTTGTTTTTGATAAACCAAGAGGTGTATTCAAATTAAGAAAAACATATAGAATATCAACATACCAAGAGGAATTCATAAAATGGTCTTTAATATTGGGAGTTGATAGTTCCTCTTGTTCATCTAAAGAATTTATCATATTTATATCAAGAAATTCAAAATTGGATTCAGCCATTAATCTAGCTAGTCCTTGGCCTTTAATGAGTTTAGTGGGCTTGATCTCTAAATCATATTCAAGTATCACAGCTATCCATTTACCTCTCTTACCATCTGGTTCCTGTGTTAGAATTTCTTTCACAACTGAATTTGGGACAAAGCCAATGATCTGGGAGTGCAAAATGTAAACTCTGAAGTCTTTTAAGGCTTTAACTAAGGCAAAGGCTTGTTCTTTAGAGGTGAATCTCTCAATGCCTTGCTAAAGAATGCAATAGGTTGCTCTTGTCCCTGTGGATTTTTCTGCAATAGGACAACAGCTATTGTATGTTCTGATGCAAATGAAAAAATGTAAAAATATTTTGAAAAATCACGACTTATTAGAACTGGTGTTTTGGTTAATTCTTGTTTTACTAGTTCAAAAGACTTCTTTTCTTCCAAGGTCCATTTAACTCCTTGCTCCTTTTTGAGCATGTTTGTAATGTTCCTAAAGAGCTTAGCTAAGTTGGGTATGAAACTTCTCAAGAAATTAATCTTTCCAATGAAATATTGAAGTTCCTTGGTGTTTCTAGGATGAGTGATTTGCAATATAGCCTTAATCCTCTTTGGGTCTATCTTTATCCCCTCTTCTGATATGATGTGCCCAAGAATTTTACCTTCTTGGAGACTAAACAGTGTTTTCTTTGGATTTAAAGATATCCCAAACTTTCTGCATTTCTCGAATAATTTTCTCAAGTGTTTTAAGTGCTCTTCATCTATCTTGGAAAAAACAGTGACATCATCAGGGTAAATAATGATGAAGTAGCCCAATTCTTCCAAGAATGCAATGTCCATGACTCTCTGAAAAGTAGCACCAGCATTCATTAGACCAAAGGGAATTTTCACATACATGAAAGTGCCCCAAGGTGTAGTAAATTTTGTCTTTAATTGATCATCTCGATGTACTAAAATCTTATTGTACCTTGAGTAGCCATCTAGCAAAGAAATTCTTTTAGAACCAACTACCCTTTGTAAAATATGATCCATTTTGGGTAAAGGGTAGTTTTCCTTTAATGAGGCTTTGTTTAAGTCTCTAAAGTCAATACAAAGCCTAATCTCTCTTGTTTTATTCCTAACTGACACTAGATTAGACTCCCACTCCAAATATCTAATAGGGACAATAATACCAGCTTCATACATCTTCTTGATTTCCTTCTCAACCAAAGGTAACTGAACAGGGTTTATTCTGCGCATTTTTTGTTTAAATGGCTTTTGGTTTTCCTTGAGAGGTATCTTGTGTTGAATTATTTCAGTGTCATAGGATTTCAGATCCTCATAACTCCATGCAAAAACATCAGAAAATTCTTTAAACAGCTCTATGTATTTTAGCTTGATGTGAGCTGGTAAAGTTTTAGACAGATTGATCATCTTTGGTTTTAGTTGACTGCCAATATTACATTCTTCAACTTTAGTTTCCAAAGGCTCTAGCTTTGGCTTCTTGACCACATCGTTGAAATCAAACAACTCTTCTAAAGGGACCAGTCCCTTTGGCAAACATTGATTATTAGACTGCAGATTTTCTAAGTCTTCTGTTTCTAACTCTGAACTAATTTCTGTTGTGTTTTCAAGTTTGTTAGACAACAGGTTTACATCAGCCATCTCAGAAGACTCTTCTTCTTCATCAAGAAAATTTTCTTCACCAGGATAGTCTATTTCATAATCTGAATCTGAACTTGGTAGTTCAAATTCATTTCTGGATTGCAGAAAGTCTTCTATTTGTTTGTCTCCATCAAAAACTTGCTGATATTTCTCGTTATCGAGGATAGCTTGTCTGAATTTAATTTGAGTTGTACATTTTTTGGTTTCAAATGGTGTTAAACATGTTCTAGCAGTAAAAGCTAAACTTTGGGCAAGGATTTTCTTTCCTCTTGGGACAAAAATTAGCTTTGATTCCTCAAAAGTTTTCAATAAATCCATGACATCGTTCCTATAGGCTCTAAGCCTAGGGTGTTTAGCGTTGTATTCCCCATTTACTTGCCTAATGATTAACTCTGAATCTCCATGCACTTCAATTCTCTTGGCTCCTAATTTCTTCAACAAGTGTAAGCCTAAAAGAAGGGATTCGTATTCCGCTATGTTATTCGAACACTGAAAATTTAATCTGTAGGAATGGCCTTCTGTGTGATTATTTTTGGTGTTGTGTATCCAGACTCCTACACCAGCATTTCTCCTAGTGCAAGACCCATCAAAGTTCATACTCCAAGGAGGACTAGATTTAGTTTCAGGAGTTTGGTTATTATCCTCTTCAACTAACGTTGTTTCGAATTTTTCTTGAAAACCAGCACTTCGTTGAATTTGTTTTAATTCCTCCATTTTTTATTGTGTTGAGGACTGCTTTCTTGACTCTCAAGGTTTAAAAGCAGAGGATGAATGATTTGTAGCTCTAGACCTATGTTTTGTTTGTTGTAGTTTTCGGGTTTAGAAAATTGTTTCGACACTTCTGCATTGTCTTCCCCCTCCTCTCTATCTGCCATTAATTCAGTCAAAGTCACTTTTTTAATGAATGTTTCATCATTGAAAAGGATAAGTGAGTCAAGGCCTGTATTTACAGAACAAATAGGAGAGTTCTGTGGTCTCTCGTGGCTAGTAACCATGTATTGCATATGAGACTCCCTGTAAATTCTTCTTGTTTGATTAAAAACAAGGATGGTCGCATATGTCATATCTATCTGCATAGTTCCTTGTAACTTAGCTCCCCAAGATCTTGATAACATCATACCATACTTTGGGGGTACGTCAGCCACAAAAATATCCATTACTAAACATTTGGCTGGGATTTGTGCTAAGTTAACACAGAGTTCTTTGATTAATCCTAAACATTTCACTCTGCTTGATTCAAAGGAGTAAAGATCTTTGTAAGGTTTGGTGATTTCAAGGCCTAGGCTCTCCATTACAGCTTTGGGCATTAAATTTTGAGAGGCCCCTGAATCATGTATCTTTAAACTAACATAAAAAGGAGGAACTGGTCCTTCTTGATATCTACCCTCAATCTTAGGACCAAAAATGAGCTCTGGCTGGTCATCGTTAAGATTGACAGTGTCATTATTCTCTTCTATGTTTAAAGCCTTTAAAATTTGAGATCTATATACGTTTTGGGCAACTAATTCAGTGAGAGGAACAAAGATATTGATTCTGGGAATTTCTTGCTCCTAACTAAAAGGCATCTTATTCTTTGAAGTGCTTGTTTCAACCTTATTAACTGCCACTCTATTAGCAAAATCAGCTTGCTGATTTTCTCTATTTACATTGGCTAGAATTGTTTTAACAGGAGTACTAGTTGAGGTGCTAACATTGCTGAGATCTGCACTCCGTTTTTCAATGTTTTGAGTGCCTTTCTCTTTGCTTTTATCAGAATTTCCAGCCACTGTTTTATCTTTCTGTTTTACAATTTTGGGTTTATTTAGAGTGTTGTTTTGTGCAGATTTGTCAGAGGTTTTGTTGTTGGGGGTTTCCAGATTCTTTTTACTTCTAAGGTCATAATCCTTTGTGGTTTCTATGATGACATTTTCCATTTCCTGATAGTAATATTCATCCTCTGGTATTTTGTCATCTTAGGGTGCGTATAGACCTTGTTTCCTATTGTAATGAACTTCAAAGTCATCATTATCTACTCCCAACATGTTTATATCATCCTCCTCTATTTGTTCTTATGTTTCTTCAACCTCACTCACATAGTTTTGATGAAAAGGAGGAGTGATCTGTTGATCATCTTCCCTTGGTTTGTTTTGAGGTTGGTTTCTTCTAAAATTCTGATTCTGGTTTTGATTTATGTTTTGAGGAGCTATTTGGTTTTGACTTGCTTGTGCTCTCTCAAGTATGCTCATATTTTTCATCATCTCCTGCATCATTCTTTCCATCTTAGAGCTAGATGAGGAAGGTGTGGATTCCTCCCTAAAGTACACTTTCTTCTCATTCTTCATTCTTTCTCTTTTCTCCATTAAATTAACTTCCACAGCAAGAGCTCCTTTTTGCACATCTTCAAGAGTCAAAGTGTCTCTCTCTCTCAGCTGATAGCCCATTTCAAGATCAAATCCTTCAGGAAACTTGTTTAAAGCTAAGCCTTGTGGAGGTTTTAACTCTGGGGGAAGGGCATTATAAACACTGTTAAACCTTGTGAAATAAGCTTGTACACTTTCCCTAGCGTTTATTTGGAGATTCTTGTAATCATAAAGTATTTGGAGAGGGTTATTTCTAACTTCCCATTTGTTTAAGAACAACTAATGGAAGGCTTGGAGATCATTAATACTGTGAGGGGTTAATCCTTTGAACCATTTTCTTACTTCTCCCCTTAAACTCTGAGAAAATAGTCTGAGTTTGACAGTTTCATCATCAATTTCATTTCTGTCAAAGTAGTCATTCATCTTATCCACATATTTTGAAGCAGTAGTAGCATTACTGGCATCATACAATGGTATCTTGGACTGATAGTCCTATGGAAGATTGACTAAGGGTAAAGGAAGGACTAGGGGAGCATACCATGTTGCCATGATAGGGGGTGGAGGTAGATTTACAAGAGGCGGATTAACAAGAGGGAAAGGAGGATTAACAAGAGGGAAAGTGGGCTAGTATTTAGTGGTTTGAATAGTGGATGTATGAAGAATAGATGTGGATGGACCATTAATAGATTGTTGAGCTGATCTTGGGTGAGAGACACCTAAATTGTAAAGGAAATGTAAATCAGGTGGTGTAGTTTCTCTACTACTAGGATGTTCACTTCTATCTGGGGATGAAAGTGAAGGCTCTGAATCTAGCTGATATAAATCATCAAGCGACCTATTTCTAAATGGATTTCTTAAGTCAACTTGTGATTGTTGTAGAGCTGCAAGGTTTTCAGGAACATAATTAGCTCTAATGGGTGATCTGAAAATAGTTGGAGATTTAACCTCAGGAGACTTCCTAAGGATTCTTTCAGGGTTATCAACTATCTCAGGAGGGTTTGGGTTAGGGTAAACTCTAGTATAAATCTTTCTAGGAGCCACTATGCTGTGTTTTTCAGACCCAGCTAAATAAGAAAATTTTGACCAAATATGACAATATTTAAGAGGCTAACTGATCTTTTAAACAAGAAAACTCTAATCCTAAAGTACTCTTACTGAGTTTATATGATGTTATGATGATAATGGGTCTTCCCAGTGGAGTCTTAAGGTCTTTTTAGGATTGTGGAGTCACCAAGTGGAAATTTTTAGCTCTTTTGGAGGTAAAAGGTTTTATGGTCCACCACCATGTTTATTTGAATACCAATCTAAAATATTTTTGGGTTTTCTGAGTTATTTCAGTCCTATGGGTTCTAAGAGTGTCCTATATCTGTTTCAACACTTAGCTACGGTGATGAGACAAAGAAAGTTTACTCTTATGGCTAATCTAGTTGATCCTTCAAGGTTTGATAAGTCCTTATGAGAATCCTAAGGTTTCCTTAGTTTGTCACTGATTCAAACCAGTTTTATCATGATTACCATTTTCTTGGTAGTGGTTTAAGAGGGCTACTTGTACTCACTGAACAATGTTATTGTTCAAAGGATAATCTGAGATATTAAAGGTATCTAGGATGAACTATGCTCAAAATCCCCAGCGGAGTCGCTAGAAATGTTATCTCCCTATAATTTCAGCAAATTGGCAAGGCCAAAACTGCAAAGAGAACACTTGAACCACTTTGGGATTCTAGGATCTAGACCTCCTGAATCCAGAGAGGGATCTATCTATAAGTGCAAATATTGATTTATCTTTAAGGATTTTGGGTGCGATATTAGGCTAGTTATTAAGAACAGGGGTATTGATTTGGTTTTGGATGGTTGAGCACATTGATTTTTAGTTGAGTGGAAAGTCCTAAAATGAAAGAGTTTAAAAGGTGTGAAGTTGCAAGCAATCAGAACAATATTTGGCTAATAAGATAGATATGACGTTGGTTTTTATTCCATTGGGCTATGGAGTCATAAAAGGGTTTAATTGTGCAACAATTTCAAGAGTGGTCCAAGGGGCAAGTCATCTATATCACAAGATCTCTTAGATAAAATGATGGAATGGAACAATAAAAGTGTTGAAGGGGTGGAAAATTCAATAATTTCAACTAGGATTTATCAGTCTTTCCAAACAAGAAAAGCACTTTAAGTAACTGTTTAAAACCAACCAAAGGACAGGGCTAACCATAGACTTCTTTGGACAAGTTTGTATTAAAGCTAACTCATTAGACAAACAATCCAGTAATCCACATAATTACTTTCAGAAGGGATGAAAATAGATAAGAAAAACAAAGTGCAGCCTAATATTAGATAAGATACTTTTAAATCTAAACTGCTTTCAGCATGCTCTTAGGGAAAATTTCAGAATTACCTTTGAAGAAAGAACTAGAAGACATGGAAAACCATAAAATTTCCTCGTCTAACTCTACTGAGTACATAATGAAAATAACATTCAAGAATTTCCTTTCAAGTTTTGCACATCAAGACAGGGGAAAACCAACATTCCTTGATAATGTTTACACTTAAGTCATTCTTAAACACACGATTTGGAGGAAAACATTGAGATAAAGTGTCTCAGACAGAGAAGGATACTATAAACAGTAGATCCTAAGTCTATGCTTGCTGTTCTTTATTAGATAATAAGTGGATAAAATGGCATACATGAAAGGAAAACAATAACATAGAAAGAAGCACTTCAAAAGTGATATAGACCAGGATCCCAAGAATCAGCTTGTATATTGATGTCAATCCAGTTACATTCTTCAATTCCAATGTTTCAGTACAACAATCATATTCTTTTATCAGCCTAACTTATTTGATTACAAACAGAGCTTCAAGAGCCTCTGAAGACTATTTACATGTATAAAATTTTGAGCACAAGTATTACATCAAAGTTCGACAACCAACCCTTTACAATGTGCTCCTCAAGAAGATTTTATAGGAAAATGAGGAGGTGAGACGAGAGAAAATATCTATAAACTCAATTAATACATTTTAATGCTTCTTGGCCTTTGAGGGGCTCAATGGAGAAGATGACAAATATTTCTTCTGTATTAATGGGTTTGTATTAAGTGTTTGATCTTCTTAGCAGAGTTTGTTAACTTTAGAGCTCTTCCTTCATCTCTATAATAACTCTGCTGACAGTTTAAATTAGTTTCTTTGATTTGAAATAACTGTTCTGATGTATTAAGGCAAATATCTCCTATTTTGCAATAAATATGCCTCTTTTGAATGCTTTGAGGTTGCAGGTAGCTTTTGGTACCTGTGAGGATGCAATTAGCCTCTGATGTGGCAGTGGAGGCTTTCTCGGACTGTTAGATATTATTGTTTTTCTTTAAATGTTGTTAATTTGATTTGGCTTTGTGTGTTAGGCTTAATTAGGCCTAATTTCTGTCTCTATTCTTCAAACTGTGTTTAATTTAATGGATTAGGTTTTTTTAAATAGTCGGTTTAGGTCGTAATCCTTCCAAACTGTGTAAACAATCTTCAATTCTTCATCTCTGCTTTGATTTCATGTTGTCCAACTGATACACCTTACTTGATTAAATTTTAATGTGTCTTGTTGATGTGCAGGCATTACAGGGGCTTTTTTAATGGCGTTAGTGCTCATGAGCCACGGACGAAACATGGTGTTGAACCCTGTGGAATGATACTCTTTGATGAAATAAAGGCGTGGAGGATCGTCATCCTCAGCCTTCATCTTTCTTTTAAAACAGTTGAAAAACTATTAAATCCTGCAAAAACAAATGAAATCATGAAAAATCCTGTGGGATAAGGTTTAACTTCTTCAAATGGTTTAGGTTAGATCGCGGCTATTGGATGAAAGCATCCAACGGTGAGGATTACTTTGCCAAGGTCAAAAGGAGGCGGTCAAACAAACGGTGGAGAGATTAAGACAGGGCCATCGATCTTCCAAATATCAATGGTCAAGATTGACCAGGGAAATATAATGTAGAGGGGGTCATGTATTTGTGAAATGGAAGAAAATGCGAAGAAAATAGGTGAAAAACCTTTGGCAGAGGATAAAAGGGTTAAAATTGAAATTGGGGTTTCGGAAAGATTCTAGGCCATCGGATGAGATCGGCCACAGAGATCAATGGTTAAAAATGCATACGAAATTCCTTGGAGTATGGCGAAGGGCGATAAATTGAGAGTGAAATTAAATTGGGACCGTTGATCTGCAGAGATCAACAACAGAGATCCATTTCAGGAAAATGAAATGGGAATGGTAAAGGCGGTTTAGGCTGGAGAAATAGCTAGTTTCACGTAGCAAAAAGAGAGAAAGGCAGTATTTCCGTTTTTGAATGCGATATGCGTTAGTGCCTGACACATGGCTTTTCAAAACCACCCTCATCACATAATTTCAAATCATTAACATTTGGGTTTAAATTTACGCAAAATTGCGCGTTGGCCGTTAGATCTTGGGTGTCATATCGAACGATCAAGAGGAGAGTGCGATAAGACAATATGCAAGGATGGAAAGAGGTGTGGCAGGGGAAGGCGGTTTCAATCTTGACCATCCGATCATAGGAATGAATGGTGGAGATTTAATCTGGAGAATGGTAGGACCCAAAGGAGTTGGGCCTATCGGGTTTATTATGGACCATTGGATGAAACAGATCAATAGCGGAGATTTAATCTCGTGGTTAATAAAATAAAATATGAGGTAGGGGCCAGGTGGAGAAACGGTTAATGAGGGCCGTTGATCTGCAGAGATCAATGGCGGAGATTCATTTTAAAACTTTACACAGCGGGTTCATGAATTTAACAAATGTTGCAAGGATTGATCTCGACCGTCGGATCTTAGTCTATGGACGGCCCAGATACAATCAGAATATTTGCGATCAGAGGAGGAGAGAGGAAAGGGCACCGATGCGATTATATGTGGACCATTGATATGAGGGCCAGATCAATGGTGGGGAACGAATCAGAGGTGCAAAGGCAGAGGAATGGGCTTATGAAAAATAGAAATGTGGGCTATCAGATCTGAGCCTGGCAGGGGATATCAACAGCTGAGAATCCATCAGGAGATCGCTAATCAAGAGGGGGCAATAAAATATTTAAATTCACCCAACGAAATCTTCGATGCGAGATTTTTCCGATCGTTGATTGTTTTAAGATCAACGGTGGAGGTTCACCAAACCAATGAACCATTGGGGCTCTTTATAATATGAAAAAATGGGGCATTTGATGAAATAAAAAGGGAAAATCGCATCAGGGAGGGTTTTATATAATTTTTTAGTGCCCGATTGCGGGCTCCAGGTATTACAAAGGAAGCAAGGGATCGGGAGTTATTACAAAGGGAGCCAATCACATTGAAAATTTTAATGCAACAAAAGGAGTGTGTTACACATGAATGCCCCGATGGGATAAGTGCCATGGACCTTAGTGCTTGGTTCCAGTGCCAATTCGCATGGTGGGGAAGTGGTTTAGGGCTTAGCCCAAAGGGGCTTAGGCCTATAATGAAAAAAGTGGGTTTTTTTATGTTTTTTGAAGGGTTTTCAAAGGATTTGAAAGCTTCCGATAAGGTAAAAAAGGAGTTTAAACCTTATCAAAGGGGTTTTTATGAAGGGAAAAAGGGAAATGAGGGAAAATAGAGTAATTCATGGGGAAAAAGGGGATAAAATGGAGGTTAATTATGAGTGAAAGGAGAGGTAAAAATGAGGGAAAAATGGAGTTTTTGCAGCAGTATTTTCTTCAGGAAAATAGCATAATTTCAAAGTTTAAGAGGGAAACAACAGTGAAGATTAATCAAGGATAAGTCATCTTCACAAGACTTTAAGAACTAACAATTTGGTAATAAAATTGTTTCTTGAAGGCTTCTAAAAATGATTTAGCCACCATTTGATATGAAAAATTTTATTGGTGGCTAACACATACTATTTTTTTTGTTTTGTTACAAAAGAACAGTAAAGGAAAAGAAAAACCAATAACATTTTTCATCAAGGCATTAAGAGATGCATCTCTGAAATATAAGATCATGGAAAAAGATGATTTTTCATTGGTTAAAGCACTAAAAGATTTTAGAGTCTAGATTTTACATTCACATATCATTGGTTATGTTCCAAATGTAGTTGTCAAAGACATTCTAACACAAAACGGTCCTAATGGCAAAAGAGGGAAATGGATTGTAGTGATCCTATAGTACGATTTGGAAATCAAGCCTACCAATTTGATCAAAGGTCAAGGATTAGATGAAGTGATGGCAAAATCTAATTTAAACGCACTAGACATCAACATGGTACACACATTAGATGATCAAGAGGAACTGGTGACTCCACCGATTGATGAAGCATTCTAGAATTCTCCATGGTATGCTCATATTTTGTATGTATTGTCTAATATGAATGCTCCTTCTATTTTATCTAAAACAAAGGCTATATTTCTAAAAATCAAAGCTGTTAAATTCTCCATTTTGGAAAATGTTTTGTATTGGAAGGATATTGGAGGCATTTTGCTTAAATGTTTATTGAAGGATGATTTAGATAGATTAATGTAGGAGTTCCACATAGGGTACTGTGGTGGCCATATCTACTGGAAAACCACTGCTAAAAAAATCATGAGAGCTAGTTTTTATTGGCCCACCATTTTTCTTGAAGTCTACAAGATGGTTACTTCCTTCCATAAATGTCAAATATTTGAAGGAAAGAGAAAGCTACTGCCATTACCCCTGAAACCTATTTCTATAGAAATCCCTTTCCAAGAATGGCGATTAGACTTTGTAGGAGAAATTCACCCTCCATCCTCTACTCAACATAAATGGATCCTTAATGCTACAGATTATTTCACCAAATGGATAGAGGCCACCCCTTCTAGAAATTCCACTAACTCTGCCATTATAAAATTCCTAGAAACCCACATCCTTTCTAGATTTGGCTACCCTAGGAAAATCATCATAGACAATGTTGTGGCCTTTAGATCCAAAAATATGGTTGATTTCTGTCATAGATATCATATATCATTGGGGCGTTCAACAACCTACTACCCTCAAGGTAATGGACTGGTTGAACCTTCAAATAAAGGCTTGGTGAACATGATTAAAAATATTTTGGAGGAAAATAACAAATCATGGCACAATACGTTGATTAATGCTTTGTGGGTTGGTAGGCTCACCACAAAGAAATCAATTAGCATATCTCGATACCAATTGGTTTATGGAATGGATGTAGTTTTCCGTTCTTCCTTGGGAGTTCCAATAATGAAGATAATTCAAGAGGTCCAAGCTGAACCCAATAACATCCAAAGGAGTATTAATGACACCATTCAGCTGCAGCAGTCCAGAGAAGAGGTTTACAACAAAACCCAAGTGATTCAAGAGAACGTGAAGAAGATCTTTGACAAGATATTCAAGGCCACTGATTTCAATCTTGAGGACAAAGTCCTAAAATGATATTATAGAAGAGAGGATAAAGAAAAGCATGGAAATTTTGATAATCTTTGGCAAGGGCCATACATCATTCATGCTTTCAAGGGAAATAATGCTAATTTTCTTAAAGAGTTGGATGGTATAGAAGTATCTGGAGGTCCTGTCAATGGAAGGATGCTAAAACATTATTTATTCTAAGCTCAGGTTAAATTTTCATCATTGTAAATACCACTGTCTCACAATTTTCAATAATTTTTTGGACAAGGTTGAAGCTTAAAGTAAAGGCCCTAAGCCTATTTTGATGACCAGATAAAAAGAAAGCAGTTGAAGAAGAGAGGAAATCATTTAAAAATGTTGTATAAAAAGGATCATCCAAGGCTACTAGTCTCAAGTTCTTGACACTTCTCTTCAAGAAGCGCCATCCCTAGCTGGAGCCACTGTTAGCACCCCAAAAATTATAGAAGCTCAAGGCGACTGGATAGTTCATATTTCTTGCAAGGTTTTCATTATTGAAAGGCTTTCCAAGATTCAAATAATTTCAAATATAAATAAAAAGGAAAAAGAAAGAAAGAAAAGAGGGTATAAAAATAGAGAAAAATAAAAGAGAACAATCAAAAGAGAAAAAAAAAAGGAAAAAAGAAAGAAAAACCTCAAAAAAGAAATAAAACTAAAAGTGTTGCAAGTTCAAAGGCCACTACTCTCTATATAGGTATTTCCAGTCATACAGTTTAATCATGATTGGAAAGTTTCCAACTTCTTTTGATAGGTTAGAAAATAAAGATTTGTGAAACTGTTTAATCTTGGATTATTAGTTGATAGGTAGAAAATGAGATTGGTTCAACAACTTAATCTAAACCAATAGGAGAAATAAGGGATATGGTTTAGGTTAGAATTTTAAAATAAATGTTCAGTGTCTAGAAGTCTAAGTGCACCATACAAAGGAAGAAAAAAATGTTAGATGAGTAGTTCATGTAGGTAGAAATGCAAAGGAGGAAGAAATGAAAGGAAAAGGTGAAATGAGGACTTCAAAATCCTTTGAGGAGAAATCTCTTTTAAGCCCTGTGCAAGTATCACCAAGCACCAAATCACAATTCGCACCGACCAAATCACAAAAATTCCTTGCCGATTCATTCATTTCATAAATCCCTATTATCACCACCAAATAACACGATTTGCAATAGCCGATGGGTCCAACCTCCTCACCACGTCACCCCCTCTCCCTGCACTTCACACATCACAAGTTCAAACTTTTACTTCCACTGCTCACAGCTAAATCCGCTGATGTGCAATGTGTGATAGTTGGTGGTTACCACCTCCTCACCATGTCACTCACTCTCCCCGCACTTCCCACTTTGCCAATTTTAATTTTTACCTCTGTTGATCCTAGTTAAATCCTCCAACATGAGACTTGTGACATCCGTGGGCCCCTCCCTGGCACGTCACCCCCTCTCCGTGCACTTCGCACATTGCAAGTTCAAACATTTACCTCCACCACTCACAACTAAATCTGTTGATGTGCGATGTGTGATAGCCGGCAACTCCCACCTCCTCACCATGTCACTCCCTCTCCCTGCTCTTCTCACTTCACTAGTTTTAATGTTTACCTCTGTTTCACCTAACTAAATCCTCCAACATGTGACTTGCGACATCCATGGGCCCCTCCCTGCCACGTCACCTCCCTCTCCCCACACTTCACACTTCGCAAGACTTAAGGTTTACCTCTGCTACCCATAGCTAAATCCTTCGATTTGCGATTTGTGATAGCCATCGGTTCCCACCTCCCTTCCACGTCACACATCCCCTTAGTGCTAAACACCTCCCACCTTACCCTCCATCTCCACCCCTCACCTCGCTGTCGATGACCCTCAATTCATTTCAGCCCCCTTTCAGCAGTTGAACGTTAACAAAGGGGTGGGGGGGGGGGGGGGACGAAATAGGCACTATCCATTACCGCCTACCCCTCCATGTGTCACGCTCCCACTATTTTGCACCCCCCCTCACTATTACCGCTTACCACTTGATACCCCCTCTGAAAAGTTGTTTCCATTATCCTCCAAACCATTTTCACCCTGTGACCGTTGCCCATGCCACCACACCACACCCTCCATTAGCTGCCCACTTAGCCCCATCACATCCCTTCCCACCAGTAGTACCATTGTGCCATGAAATGATTAGGCCGTTATCCAACGAACCTGCGCAAACTCAACAATTACCCTCTAGCCATATGTTAAGACCCAAATTTGTCACGGCGCAAAAGTTTGCATTGTTCTTACTATTGAATTGCTACATGTTGTGATATTTACAAGCAACTGTAGAGAAGAGCATGACCATCCACCTTGGCCGAAGTGTAAATTGCACATCAAAGAAGGAAAAATTAGTGCTCTGTGAGCCTGGTTATAGTTCTCATTTCAGCTAATTCATTTCCGATCCCGATCCCCTTCGGTCTTACCCCTTCGTCAGTATCAATTCATACCATTTCTCCATTCTCTATTTACCGGTCTCCTGCAACCCATTCTCCATTGGAGGTGAAACAAACAGTGAAATATAAAATCATGCCTCCCAAGGAAGAACTGTAGCCTTTCAATCTCATGGTCTATCCCCAAGCAAAATTAGACCATATTCCCCTAGCTGACAGCAACTACAATTTCCACGAGACAGAGTCAAACCTTGACATGTTCAATGTCTGCTTTTGGCTTGAGGATAACATCCTTGATGAAGCAGATGGTATTAGCCTGTGGAAGACCAAGCTTCCACATTAAATCTTCCCTATAGCCCATAGCTACCATGAGCTAATTAGGAAATGTCAGTCTTGCTATGACATTAAAAAAAGAGCCATAGTGAACCTTGTAGGAAAGATTTTGTTCTATGTAAATGCCCCATCCATTCAATAGATGTTGAAAGCCCCCATTGTTGAAAATGTTATCCCTTTTTCATATGAGGCCCTTATAGGACTATACCATGGTTTAGATTTTTCCAACAGGCCCAAAACCTTGAATTTTTTCATGACTCCCAATGCACCAATTCCTACCACAAATCCCCCATATCCATCATCCACCTTCCTAGAAAGGACCAAGCACATTTTCACTGCCCTATCTAATTTTTTAAGTTATCATAATGATCAGTGGATAGATGAAGCCATAATTGGTTTCTTGTCTTCCTCTCTACATATGCCAAGCCCATAGTTATGTTCAACTATGCTCAGTTCCTTGCTGATGAAATCCATGATAAGTTCTTGAAATTTAAAATAGAAGGGGTATTCAAATACACCTTTGCGTTGGTGTACATTTTTACCTTTTTCAATCTAGTAAGTTTGAATTCAACATGATAAAGCAAGGTGAAGACTGTTAATCCCAATCGATGATTATTTGGACAACTCTATTAAGAAAGGAGCAGGAATACTGTGCATACAAGAGCTTTGAAGGCCTATTTTTTCACCCAAAAATAAGTGCACTCAAGAGCACCATAGAGCCCAGGGTCAGTGAGGAAACCAAGAAAGTGATGTAGCCGACAGAGCAGACCAGGACAGCAGACTGGTATCTCTACCAAAACTACATGGAGATCAAGGTCTATGGCAGTGAATTTGCCCCTTACAAACTACCAAAATAGCTCTCCATGAGGATATTTTACCTTGAGTATATTAGACAAATGATATATGCTGATGAGGTGCATTTTGTTTCGGCCAAGAAGAAGTCACAATTCAGGATCAAATACCAAATCAGCCCATTCATCTGAAATAGCAGGGCAGCAGGGGGAGAGGCAGATAAAATACTGAAAGAGATAAAACTCACACATAGTTTCACCTGGTCCTATGATCTAATGGGGATCATATCCAAGAAGAGGATGGAAAACAAGTCCACACCCTACATCCATACCCACAAACTGGAGATAGAGAAGTACATGAACCAAGAAGAATGGGTGGCATACACACTCCAAGAGGTCGACGAGTAGGTCATTTGTACTTTAGGAGTCCAACCACCAACCCCACAAGAGAGTAAGGTGGCAAGAGTTCATGATTACAAAGGAAAGGAGCCTGAAAAGGAAATAGGAAGTAATATGACCAGGGAGGATCAAACAGACATGGACATTGATTCCTCCACTCATGAGTTCAAAATGAAATATAGGAAGAAATCCAGGATCAGCATGGGCCTTGACCAAGGATATGAGAAAAAGAAACAAACTTCCATCACAATTTGGGGTTCACCAAGTTCATCTTCAGTAGGTGGCCACCTGATCTTCTCCAAATCCTCTGCCACCGTGCCATTCCAACATCAGAATGTGCAAACTCCCACATCTACTTCCACTGCAGAACAAAAGGAGGAAGACATCTATGACACAATCAGGGAGATCAAGAGAAGGAATGAGGTTCTCAATATCAAAACCTACAATCAATTTTGGAAACAAACAATAAGCTCCTATATTAGACTCCTATCAACCTTCTAATTTGAGAAGGGAATGATGAGGATGGCATTCTTGGGGGCACAAATTCCCCAGCCCAAAGGCGCATCAGACTACAAGAAGACAACTTTTGAGTTTGATGCAAAGAACATCCACCCAATAGACCAGATGGAGATGTACAAGAATACTGGGGAAATGATCTCCTCCACCCTTACTAGCACAACCATGAGCCTCTCAAAACTACAGGTGACTTTGTCCAACACATAATCACAATTAGAGTTGGAAAACTTCTTTGCCATGGACAAAGATTCAAAGATGAAACCTCTGGAGGATTTAGTGATAAAACTCAGGTAAAATCTATCAAACATAACAGTGGCACAAACCCTTGTGAATAAGAATAATGCAGACATATCTTCTTTGAGGAGGAAGCTTAAGATGTGAGTAACATAAGACCCTATGGCCAAGGAGATAGAACAAACTGAAACACAGAACGTAGAAATGCTGCTATTAATCATTGAAAAAATAGAGCAGATCAAGAAAATGGAGGATGATATAGGTAAAATTATCAAATAAAGACAGAAAGAAATAAGAGATGTGGTGAAGGGATCAAAAAAATAAGCAACTAAGGCCATGACCCCCCTACAAGCGATTCCTCTCACAGTGATCACAACAACTACAACAACCACAGGGGCACCAGGGGAAAGTACTTAGCAGCTAGCCAAGGCGATGGAGAACATGTATTTACAGTCAAAGGAGATCAAAAAGCTGAGGAATCAACTCAGTGGCTTGTTGGAGCAACTCAAAGGGAAAAACTATGCACATGCCAAAAAGTTGCAAATTAGACAAAAGTTAAATGAGAGCTTGCAGAAGTTTCTTTAGGAGTCCTCAATTGATAGCATGGTGGGAAGAGTCAAGAAAATCATGTAGTTGGATATAATTGAGTCTGTAAATGATATATGGCCCTCAATTCAGATAATTTTTGAAAAATAGATCTGATTGAGGTAGTGAATGTTTCCATTGAGAAAACAAAGGAGGAACTTGGAGATAAGCCCCAAACTGCCAACAACATCATCTGATTCCTCAATTCCAAGAACAAACATGAATTGGAGCAACTAGAAGTGGCTAAAAAAAAAACCTCTGTTTAAAATGGTGTGGTCACACATCTAGAAGAGAGATGCCATGAGCTGGAGATTGGGGTGATAAGTTTTTTCAACAAGATTAAGCCATTGAACAAAGGAGGTTTACATTCCTTGTTTGTTATCAATGATAAAATTATGCCCAAAATTGATTATGGAAAGAGGCTAACGTAGATCTCCGAGGACACATCCAAGATCACAAATATGAAGAACACCATGACTGGCAAAGAATTCTATGAAGTCATCAACAATGATGTCTTTATACAGCATGAGGTGAAACACATTTTTCAGCTGAAACCCACATTCATAAAGTACACCAAGATTGATGAAGTCAACAGAAAGCCGAACAAGGCCAAGATCTTGACTCCAGAGAGCTGGTTAGATCTATGCAGGCTCCAGGAAGGATGACAACTCAGTTCAGTGACAGAGCTGGCAGCTTAGTGAATTGTTAGTGTCAACACATCTAGTGTATCAGATCCGCCAATTACGTTAGATAACAACTCCTGAAAGACGTCGGGAACCTGCCAAGAAGGTTGTTACAATGAAGGGACACTTCCACTTCTACTTTGGACATATTTCTAGAAACAGCCACAATGCATCCATGCATGAGACGTGCAGAACCATTTTTAGTTACTCCTATAGAAAACGAACTGATTTCCCTTCGATAACAGCAAGCCAATGCAAATAGTTTAAATCTGAGTTTTCATTCTGTAACAAGGGTTGGACCCTGGTTTTGTAAGAAATTTTCATTGCAAGTGTTTGTACTTTTCAAGTTGGAGCATCAATAAAGAGTTCATTCTGCAAGATTCATGTGTTGTGTTGTCCTGGTCATGTTTTTCCTTATTCATGTTTAATGTTTTCCCACTGTAATATTTCATGTGTTTCATTTATAATTCCATTTGTAAAGTATGAAGGTTAGATTAAGATTTTTTGTTCCAGAGTACCTTAATTCTAACTGCCTTTACAATTTCAATGTTTTCTTCTGATGTATGGTTTAAGAATTATTAGTTGTTCTTAAGTCATTAAAGAAAGCACTTTTCTCCACCCCCTAATTCCACTCAGCTATAAACACCAGTATTCGCAGCTAGATTTCCTTTCATTTGCTTTGGAATTTGATGTGTACACCCATCCTATTTTGACTCCATAGCCAAATGGAAACTATTTAGAAGAAAATCCCCTTAAATCCAACCATGAACAATAAAAAAAAAACAACCTGCGCACTCAATTTAACTACCCTAATATCAGTAAACTCAAACAAACCTAAATCTTATAGAGAGATCCCTCTCTGAGTCTAAGAGGGCTAGATCATGGGCTTCAAGCAGTTTTGAGGTTATTCTTTATAATTTATTCTTGCCAATATTATAAATTATAGTGATAACAGATAGGAATAAAAATTCATTTTTCTTCTTCTCCTTAGACTTCCCCAAATTTTCACTTCTTTTGGCTTCCCGAAAACAAGCTTCAAAATTTTCCCAACCACAAGAGATATCGAACTTATGTGAGAGAGAGGACTCCAAATGATTTCGATTTTCTTCCTTTAATAAGCTCCAGGTGAGGTCAAATAGGTGTCTCCTATGCCGACATGATCCCCTTTAGTCCGACTTGGTGTGGAGGTCACAAAATTCATATTTTACTCAATATTAAACCTTTTTACATGATTAAAAAGCATGAGAAGGGTATTTTTAAATGTAGAATGACTTTATTAAATCATAATAAATAATAAAAGTCCTCAATGGGGGCTTCTACCTAAAACATGGTGACCCAAGCATGAAAACCATGGTTTAATAAGTCACAATAATAATAATAATTATTGTTTTATTTATTCTTTTGTCAAGTGTATTACAATATGACTCAATTACATTACATTTTCCAACATAGAGGTGTGTGTCATCGATCAAGCCTAAGAATCCTTGGTCGGTGATTGGAAGGATATATTGTAAAGCTTGGAGGGTGTATTCCTAATTATGCCTAGGTACCCTACACCATTGTATAGCGGGATGTATGATAAATCCTAGAGACAAGGAGACAGGAAAATTACTCATGGTGTAGGTGGAGAAATCAAGTGGCATCCATGCTTCTTTATGATGTAGTCATCTGGTCATGATTATAGTAATGCATTATGGGAATTCTGAGGTATAAATTGGGCCTTCAAAGGAAATTATAAAATAATAGTGCAAATAATAAAATAATATCAGATTACATCATCAAATTTTAGAGGGAAAAATGAAAAGCCACTTTTTTCAACTCGTATTTTTAGCTTATCTCCCTATGGGCTTAATCCAATTTCCAGCAAGAACACTCATTAGATTCATAATATTATTCCTCATCTAATCCGTACCCATTTTTCATAATTTAGATGGACCCTACTACATAAAAAATGAGAAATACATGAAAAACGTGATTGTAATCACGTTTTTTCATGTATTTATCATTTTTCAAGAAGCAAGGTCCATTGAAAGTATGCAACATGGGTACTTGTTGGATGAGGAATTAATTTTTTCATCCAAAGAGTGCCCCCAATCAAAATTTGAGTAAAAAATTAGGTAGATAAGTTGAAAAAGTAGTTTTATTATTTTATTAGTTTATAATCTTTTTACTTTTTTACCTCAAAAATGGTGAATCATCCCCTATTGTGGACATCATCATATTGAATCCTACTGGTTCCTACAAATTTTATTTTGGTTTTACATTTTTCTTAGGAGGCCCATTTTATACCTCAAAAGTTCTCTAATTCTAGTTCTATTGATGAGGATGAGATGGTTTAGCCTTGGGAATCGTTGATTGATTCTAGTTACAAGTCCCACATTTACACTTGGAATATGGCATGAGAGTGATTGGATGAAAGAAATTTTTGGTTCCGCAAATATATGGTCGGTTGGTACATGTAAGTCCCAAACCTGGTTCTCTTATGCATTCATTAATAAGAGTTCATTCTCATTTGTATTTCATGTTTAAATGTACTGGCTCATATGTGGTATTTATGGTTGTTGTATCCTTGTTATTTCTGTTGGTTATATGCTGGTTATGAGCATGTTTTATGACAGTGATAATGTCTGGCTCTCATCATGTTTTGGTTGATAAATTAATGAACAATAAATGTATGACCTAATAGATGATAATGCAGCCAATGTGATAAGGCATCAATGATTCCTTACAAATCTGAGATAAGTGTGAGACTTTTATGCCCATATTTATTATTATGACTTGTAGATTACATGTTCATGATGTGTTTGAAGAAATGTATATCATGGTTAGGCTTGGTTAGGACAAGTCTTGATCAATACACATTTATTGTCTTCGAAAGTCTCATCAATTTTCAGGAAGTGATATGGATACTAGACCTGAAAAAGTGGCTTAAATGTCATAGTCTCTGGCATAGAACTCACTGAAAAAAGAGTATATTCTCTCCCTTGCAGGAATTGTGGGAGTGACTAGATGGTTTTAGTATCATGGAGGCCTTTTCATGGGAGAAACTGGGGCTTTAACTCATTTAAAGTATATGTTAACTCTGGGTTGAGAACCTAGAGTGGTGGATTAGCTCCTACAGTTCCTGTAGCACCTTAGGGAGGTCCTTAAAGTGTTGGCTCATCAATTCCACTTCCTTAACTACACTTATGGAGTTTAATCTTATCATAGTAACTATTTGTCACATGTTTACCCCGGTCAACCAATTAGCTTGGGTTAAATGTGGGAGGAGAGTGTTACAATCCCGAAGAGAGAGGGTGGAATTGGTCATGGAGCCCTGGCCTTGGATACACACCTAGATCATTCGGTTAGTGGTAGAGCTTAAAGATTGATAGTAGCTATAGTTGGCTAAAGCTTTAGTGCCCTTAGTCCCACTTGGATAGAATACCCTGGTCAGGTATCTAGTTCGCAACACTCAGTGTGATAGCACTCTTCACAGTTCATTTTGAGATCTTCGATGTATGTATATATATATATATATATATATAAGTACCTCCCTATTTAAGAGGGAGTGTTGAAAAATGTAAACAGTGTGGGTCTTCATAATTATATCTAAGTCATGATGTAATGTATTTTCAAAACAAAAGAAAAAAAACAATTTTATTATTAAGGAAATTGACTTGTTAAAGCATGGGTTTTATGCTTTGGTCAATATTTTTTAGGTGAAATCCTCCATTGAAGGCTTATAGGGTTTATTTGAAGTTTCCTTATCCATTTCATATTGTAACAAATCCATCTTGGGCTTTATTTAACAAGTAATAATTTTTTTGAATATAAAATAGGTCAATTGGGCCTCCTCCATCAAGTTGGCCTAACTAAGGACTAGAAACTCCTATATAAAGGCAACAACTCGACCTCATTTGAGGCATGAACTTAACAAGTTCAATATGCAGTTTTAGGAACCTAGAAAAGTGTGAAATTATAAGGAAGAAAAGGAAAAGTCTAAGGGAAAAGAATAAGGTCTCTCTCAAGGTCTAGAAGTCGAACTTTCTCTCTTCTATCCCACATGTGCAAAGTTACGGAGTGTTTCAAGAGGCTATAATTTTTAATTAGTTGGGGACTGAAATTCTGTAGTAATTTGGGGGCTCAAATTTTTGAGAATCTAGGGCTGAAATTTTTGGGTTGTTGTTAGGTTGTAGTTGTTGCAAAATAAGAGACTATTAAAGGATATTGAATCATATTGGAAGTCTGACTTAGGGGAGGAGTAATGTCTTGTTTCTAGGGTCTTGGTCTATATCATTTTGAATCTACTGAAGGATGATTTTTTTACTGGGTTTTCCCATATATAGGGGTTTTAGCCCTGGCTATGTGCCTATTTTTGGTGTCCCTGGCCTTCATGTTTTCATTTTGATGATTTTTTGATGAGAAGAAGATAAAATAAGAACAAAAATAATTTAGTAATAACATAATAATATCACAAGTAATTATCAAAATAAGATAATCTTTCTTCCTTGTTTTTTAACAAGGGGGAATGTTGGCACTCTGGTGACAATACACTTGAATTTGTCGAGGTAGTTATTGCATGTTATAAATTATCTAGGTTCATTCTTCATAATGACATTTAATTTTCATTTTTATGTAACTGATGTAAAGAAGAAAAATAAAATTATTACTGTAATGCTTTCCTCATGGGTTTCATGAGCAAGGAATTTTACTTTTAGATGGCTCTTATTGTGATCATTTAGAATTTTCCATCTAGTCATAAAATTAAAATAGAGTCAATTTCATGTATGAATAACCCTTCTTGGGCATGTTGCAAATGTACATAAGTCAATAGGATTGTCAAGTGGCCCTCCAATACAAGCACAAGTTATCATTCTTCAAGTTTTCTTCAAGATGAAATGTAAAACTCATGTAAACTCACCTAAATTGGAGACACAACTCTTCATATGCTCATGTGAGCTAATATACATGGAAAGAATACTGTAAATAGGAAGCTAAGGCTATTCCAAAGAAAACAAGTTTGATCACCTCTGAAATTCAAATGATAATTACAGAGACAAAATTTCGGTGAAAGAGATCGGATAAGGGTACAAAAACTTGACCTTATTGCAGAGACAATTTCAGATAATCTCATAATGTAGTTCAGATAGATCACAAGGATATTATTTGCATAATTTTTTGAGATAGAAAGCATAATACAATGAATACCAAGAAGACATAAATTCGGTGATATATCATAGTAAATGTTTTAGTGCTATATCTTAGCACCTCCACAAAAAATAAGTTTGGTGCTATCACAATGATAAGGTTTAAGAGCTAATACAGTGAGAGGATTTTAGTACTACCATAATTAAAGGATTTCAGTGTTATCACAAAAAAAGGTATATTGGTGCTACCACAGTGAATAAGATCTCAGTACTACCATAGTAATAATATCATAGTTGTGATAGTGTCATGGGGCTAAGAAAGTCGAAGTGGAAGAGGAAAGGAGAAAAGGGTTAACTGTCAAGAGAAATGTTGTCTTAGTATTGGAGTGGAAAATAGGTCAAGGTTTGTGGTCTTGGTATTCGTCAATTACAATATGTATAAGAAGAATTTGTGTGGGTTTTCCTCTCAAAGAGTGAGAGGTTTTGGCCCTAGATGATAACCTACATTAAGTGTCTCTTGTCTATTTATTTTCATGCATTGATAGTTGTTTTATAAAGAACAACACTAACAACCTAAGTAAAGGAAGCTCTAAATTTAAATAAGTAAAAATATATCATAAGAAGTTACTAATTAAAGAGAAATAATTTAATATATTTTCCCTAGATTTCTGAACATGGTATTAGAGCTAAGGTGACTAAGACAATGAAGGGAATCTATTCAAGGGACACTCAAGGATCTAATATCAAGGAAGGAATCAATGAAACCATCATCATGAATTCAAAGGAAGCATCATAACCCTATATCAACTAAGTCTACAAAAGAGCATTGGGATCATCATCAATACAAGAAGGCTAAAACTCTACATCTACTCAAGTCGAAGGGATCTATGAATCAAGTTAGAAGACTATTTTTCCAAAGGTATATAGATCAAAAACAGGTGTCACCAAGACTATCTGATCTTCATAAGCAAGGCTTCACCATCAAAATGGATCTCTATCTCTCTTAGATCAAGGATCATTATTGAAGAAAACTATATTCAAGTAAGAGAAATTTTATATTCTCTATATCATCATCAACATTAAGGAGGAAGTAAGGAGAAAGGAGAATCCTATTGAGTAAGTATATGACCTTATCTGAATCTCTCAAAATTTCTCTTTGGAAGGAGAGAAACAAATTGATTGGGGCTTCAAACTATCTTGCATTGAATAAAAGGATAGATCTAAATCTCATTGAAAATGAGGCCATGGGTCATGTCAAAGGATCTAACACCAAACCATGAGAAGAATATGTTTAAGAACTTACAAATTATATGAGAGGAGAAGTTAGGGATCAAAGGATTCTCATATAATCTATCAAGGATCCCCTCATCCCATATGTATCTAAGCTCAAAAATTTAAAAGAAATCTATAACAAGCTGGTAGAGTTGTATTCTTTAAGAATTACTGGAGAAGTCATGTCATTAAGAAAAGAAATATATAAGTTGAAGATGTCTAAGTAATATGGAATAACCTCATACTTTATGAGGATATATGATATCCGAGATCAACTGCAAAAATTGGCAGAAGTCATGTCTGATAGTGAAATGACTACAGTGGTATTAAGTGCACTATTGAAGGATTGAGGTAACTTTACTTCAATTATTTATGGGAAGAAATAAGCTACTCCATTCCAGGATATATGGTCACCATGCAATATTGAAGAATCTAGACAAAAGGCCAAATATGATGTGGGAGAAGGTGAGAAAAATCAAGCTTATGTTGCAATGACAAGAAGAAAGGGACAATTTGGAAATTTTGGTCCCCGGAAAAAGGAAAATAACATAGCTAAAATCCAATGTTATGGGTGTCAATAAAACAGAATTTACAAAATACACTTTCCTAAGATTAATAAGGACATTAATAAAAAAAAATATATATATATATATATCTTATCACTGAAGAAGAGGAGAAAGCTGAAAATAATAAGTCGAAGACAAAGGAATTAATAGATATTTACTATGACTGAGATACTCTTCCTAACCTTAGTTCTTTTTAAATTCCTAAGTATTCTATTGTAATATATGGTTATCATGATTCACTAAATCATCGTGGAAAAGCATAAAATATGGTTAGAATCCATGGAATTCAAGGACATAGCCCATAGGAATCTCATTGGAAACATAAGTGGAAACGTCATATAGTATAAGGTTCATTATATTGTAGGTTTTAACCTTGTATAGAAATTTTCTACAAACAAATTCTTAAAAACAAAAAATAAAAAATAGTGAGAGCATAAAACATAAAACATATATACACATATTTTTTTCCACTGGATCCCAAATCGGGACTACCAGCTTGATTTTTCATTATTTTCCTTTCAGTGTTACAACACATATATATACATGCTGAAGCATTCTTAAATGTCTAACCATTAACCCTCGATTAGAACATAACCATAGTTCCCTTCACCCAATCTATAAAATACTAGGGGCAGAAAACCATCATGCCCCAAAACCATGTGCAAAACCATGTACAAAACCATAAGCAGGTCCACCCACCTAAAATAGGGTCCAAAAACAATTTCCCAGGGTGCTACCCTAGACCTTGGGTAGGGGGCTACCCGCCCTTGCTAACCCTTAGAAAAGGGAGGCTACCCCCCCCCCCCCTTGTGACCCCCCTGTTGCACCAGGCACAACGAACAGGGGGGGCTATCACCCCCCCCCGGTGCATGTGACTATTCGTGTATATAATATAACATGTACCCAGCACATACATCTGTCAAAATAAACATCTACTTATGGGGATATTTCATATCCTAAAGATTCTCTGATGGAATATTCATTGAAAGGTTCACCAATCATGAGGGAAAGAATTTTTTTTCATGGGATGGTGGTGTGATGACATAAAAGTGAAGCAAATCAAGGGATTAAAGCTCTTTCAATCAAGGAAACTGGTGCAGGAAGTTTGGATGACCCAACAGAAAAATGAGGTATGTTTGATGGAAGTCATGTCATATGGTTGCATATATCATGAACCAATTAATAACATGATCAAAAGGGAAGGATCTCCTTCCTCGAAGGAATGAAGAATTTCATGGGTCATACATTCACTAGACTAAAAATAATAATATGTCTTCATATGAAGTATGAGGTGGTTGAAAAAAATTGAGGAACTCTTAGTAGAAGCTCCTAGGAATGAAATGTATGACAAAAGGAAGGAAGAGATCATGGAATATGAAACCATGGGAAAGAAAATTAGCATCTGAAATACCAAGAAATATTTGACTAGATATCTCCATTAATGATATAAAGACTCTAATGAATTCTGAAAAAGAAAGATACCCTTAACAATATATATCTTTGGGATATGTGTTGATATGTATTCACGATGTTGATGCAAACTAGAATATGTCATGATGAAACACCATCACAAAAGTAACATTTATTTCAAATTTTCATTCATTTCTCTGGATGGGTTTATGCGAGGCTACCAAGGGAAGATATATGAATGTCTTTCACCACCGATGCACATGTAGTAGGATGAAATATCCTTGAATAAACATGGAATGACGAAAACAACGTGGCATGATGGAAGACCAAATATAGACTGATGGATCACTTTCCAATGATGACATGGTTGAATGATGAATGAAAGTGATGGATTGTTAGTTCCTTATGTAGAAGTCCCAAACATCAATACTCCTAGATAACGAATAGAAGTCCATGACATTGTAAGGGGGATTTCTTCAAGCAACTAGTTGTCCCATCATATCCACCCGAGGAGTTGTTGTAGGCCCCTTATTAAGAGGGATACTAGAAACAAGTTTCTAACTTGGAAGAGACTTGGGAATTCCTAAGCCAAGAGGGATCTTAGGTACATTCCTTCTATAGGAATGAGTACATTCCTTTATTGGAATATATATACCTTCCTAATTAAGAGGGAGAGATATATACATTATTCTTGTCTTCACTTGGGAAGAAAAAATGGAAGATTGGGTAAGCATCTAGAATCTGATTCTCTTTGAGGAAGTACTACAGAATCCAAGATAAGAGTTGTTGTTGAGCACTGATATTATTTGAGGACAATCCAAGATAAGAATAGTGTTGGTGGAACACACCCTGAGAAATTGGGTGGGCTATGTTCCAAGAGAGGTAATGATGAGGGTGTTTATACATCATTGGTCTCACCAGAATTATGCTCATATCTCATAGAGAGATAGATTTGTTAGTCAAGGCCTTTCTATGTGACAATTTTGGTTGATATGATTCTATATATATGGGATACCAATTTGATTCTACTTATGATAAATTATTCATATTGAGAATGACCAAGTACCATTATGAATACATTCCTAGTTAAGAGGGAGTGTTTAAAAGTAACTAGGTTTGGTCTTCATAATTGCATGTAATTGTGATTTTTACGTAAATGATGTAAAGAATAAAAGTAATATTATTATTGTAATTATTACCTCATGGGTTTCATGAGTAAGGAATTTTATTTTTAGATGGCTCCAATTGTGAGCCTTCTAGTCATAAAAGTCAAAGAGAGTCAATTTCATGTATGAAGAATCATTCATGGGAATGTTACACATGTATATAATTCAATAGGATTCTAAAGTAGTCCTCCAAGGCAAGCACAAGTTATCCTTCTTCAAGTCAAATTCAAGATGAAATGTAGAACTCATGTCAGCTTACCTAAATTGGAGACACAACTCTTTATATGGTCATGTCAGATAATATACATGAAAAAACTACTATAAATAGCCATCTCATCCTATTCCATGGAAAAACAGTTTGATCACCTTTGAAGTTCGAATGATAATTTCAGAGACAAAATTCCAGTCAAAGAAATTGGATAAGGGCGCAGAAACGTGGCCTTATTCAATAATGTTTTTTGGATAATCTCATAGTATAGTTGAGATAGATCTCAGGGTTATTATTTGCATATTTTTCTGAGATAGAAAGCAGATTACAGTCAAGACCAAGAAGGCATAATTTCGATGATACATCGCAGTAAATTTTTTAGTTCTATATCTCGGTACCTCTTCAAAAAATAGGTTTGGTGTTATCACAGTGATAAGGGTTAATACCTACTATAGTGAGAGGATTTCGGTGCTATCACATCTAAAGGATTTCGGTTTTATCATAAAAAAAGGATCTTGGTGCTACCATAGTGAATATGATCTCATTACAACCATAGTAAGAAGATCTCGAGGGTGATATTCTTTCAGTGCTAAGAAGGTTGAAGTGGAAGAGGAATCAATAAGAGGAAAGGAAAAAAAGGTTGATTTCTAAGAGAACTTGTGTTGTCGGCCTTGGAGTGGAAAATAGGTCAAGGTTCAAGGTCTTGGTATTCATCAGTTGGAATCTCTATAAGAATAATTTTTGTGGGTTTTCCTCTCAAAGAGTGGGATGTTTTGTCCCTATATGATAGCCTACATTATGTGTCTCTTGTCTATTTATGTTCATGCATTGATATTTTTTCGATGAAGAAGAACACTAATAACCTATGTAAAGGAATATCCTAATCTAAATAAGTAAAAATATCTCACAAGAAGTTAATAATTAAAGAGACATCACTTAATAAATTTTCCCTAGATTTCTCAACAACATTGTGGCATAGGTGGAAGAGGAATAGAAGGTTGATTCGTTGGTGTGATTGTGGTTGGAGTGCTATGTGGTTCAAACGAATAATAAGGATTTGCAGAAACCTTTTGGTAACCAAGTTGAGAAACATATGGCCTTGGAATTGGCTGATGTGAATCGGAAAATTCATATGACGTGCTTGTACCTTGGTAAGCTTTTACACATGAAGGACCAAACAGAGGATAGGTGTAAGCGGAACCGTTCCCCACTGGGTGTTGACCATAAATCATAGGAGGTTGGTTATATAGTTATGGATGAGGGTGGGAAGGTGATGCAATGATACTGTCAATGACATGAGATGCCCCTGGTGCATAATTTGCACCAGGTCGAGGCAGATCGATAAATACAGTTTAAACATAACCTGAATGTGCATTGATAAAATAATATTTCAATCCTATCTAGAGAGATTCTTCCTCAGTCCAAGGGAAGTGTGAGGTGATATCATTACCTGTGGGGGAAAAAATAGTTCACAAAAACCAATCCATATAAACATGATCCTAAAAATAAAAAGTGTTACAAATGCTCCTCCTTAGGTGCCATTCTTGTACATGGTTATAGAGGTGAGTGTCAAAATTTTAATGAAAAGAAGTCAATAGTTTGGTACAAGTGTCATATCGAAGAGGAAATTGGAAATATGAAAGGAAGGCATTGGAAAGAATTACAAAGGTGGAATGAGAGGCATGTGTTTGATCAACATACCACTTGGTAGGAACTCCAATTAGAGTGCATTGGAAAAGACGAAGACAAATGGAGTCCTCGGTGATGGAATTTAATGGACACCTCATATGTAAAAGAGTGAATGTGATTGGTAGGTTCTTCTCCAGGAATACCTTGAAACTTGGGAATATGCGAGGAAAGTTTCGTTTGCATGGGGGGGCAATTATGGTCATGGCTAAGGGGATTGTTGATGAGCTAGCTTAAGTGGGGGAAGCTAAAAATAACCATGTAGGTAAGTAAGGGATAAGAGGATGGATCCTAAATTTACAAGCATGGGTGAGAGGATGTACTATAGGAAACTGGGGGAAAAGGCCATGAAGTCTCTATAAAAGGCACCTACAGGGTGAAATGGTGTCAACAAAAAGAAAACTCCCAAGGTGAAGGGGTGATAATAAGGAAAAAGAGTAAAAAAATAAAACACCTAGTGTAATGGTGACAAGTGTAAACTAACTATAATAATATCCTACTTTAATCTAAGAAAACATTTCATATCAAAATGAAAATGAAATTTCACCTAAAGTTGATCTAAATCCTAAAACAAGTTCTAGTTATATTGTTTTATATGGTCTTCCAAGATACTTATTACTTGAAAAAATAATATCCCCACAAGCACATCAGTCTATATAAAGGTGGGGTGGAGGACTGAATACTTGCTCAAAACCACTAATCAAGGGGGTTTTCCTAAGACTTTCCATTAATGTTACCTATTCCCCATGATGACAGTCGAGTCTTTGGATTCTGGGAAGTTAGTCGTGAGCACGGGATTTCATACCATGAACTGTGTAGCCTCAAGGAGAATCGCTTATACTGTGACCTAAACCTAACCCCCTCTGAATCGAGTCTCTGGCACGTGGAAACATTGGATCATGGGATTGTGAAGGATTTTAAGCTCCCTAAAATTTCAACTATCAATGTCTTAATGTAAGTTATTAATGAGTTTTGTTGGAAGTCTATCCCACTAATCCTACAACTAACTACAAATATTGTCTTGTCCCTAGTTCCCAATTCATCTTAATATGTGGGAGTTAAGTTATTATTGTGGTGGAGTGTTGCAAGTCTTGGCTTGACTTTAAAACCAAGCTCCCATTCGCTTAAGGTGTGTGTGTGTGTGAAAATATCTGTCAATTGGATGAGTTAATTAAGCATGTTTTGATGACGCCCTTGCTGTAGAAAATAAAGTGCATTAACTATAAAAAATATTGAAAATGAACAACAAACTCAAGAAAAAAATCCCCTACCCAAGAAGGTAATCAAGAAGATATAAAAATTATGGAAAACAAGAAACTTAGAGACAAAAAATTCCAAAAGATATATTATCTAAGGGATTGGGATCTAAAGGAAAAAATCTACAAAAAGTGATGCAAAAAACTAGTGTGAAAATGTTGGAAAATGGTAGATAATAAGCTACGAATGGGAGGATGCACAAGGGCATCCAAAGAGTAAATACAACAAAATATTATAAAGGGAATGAAGTGTCATAAAAGTATTTCTGAAAATACTTTCAAAAAATAGAAAAAAGGGTGAAAAACAATGGCTTAAAATGTTGCATGCTAGACTCCTCAACTCAGCAATTCTCTTCCTAAATGTTAGAGGTGTACTATAAACTATAACTAGATTTTTCCTTCCACAATGAGAAAAATACTAAATGGATGCATGATTATAGGCGACTCAAAAAAGAATGGAATCCCTTTTTGACACACAAGAAACACTCTTGAAAAAATATGAAAAAACTAAAAAAAAAACCTCAAAAAATTTAGGGCAAAACTTTTGACTTATAAAGTGTGCTTGGGTGCATAAAAAAACCTAAAAATTGTGTTTTGGAGTGAGATACTAGGATTTTATTTTATTTTTTGTTCCCAACTCTTTCGCTCGACATATTTGTTCCATACTATTTCATCTCTTGTGCGGATGGCACTTGACACCTACAAAAAGATGCAAAACCCCAACAAAAATAGAAATTGTCTAGAAAATAAGAGAAATAAAAATGAAAATTGAGAGAGAAAACACTAAAATTTGTTGAAATAGTAGTCACCAAGTTTCCAAATCAGTAAACCAGCGGAGTCACCATTTTCTAGTATGAAATTTCTTAGAAAGTGTACCAAAATTGTCTCATTTAAGTCACTTGTGACTAGTAACATAGTTACTGATAAAACAAGAACTATTACCTCAAAATGAGAACTCTAACAAAAAAAACATCAAAAAACCATGAAAAAAACAACCTGAAAAAGAAAAGTTGTATTCTGGAATAGCCTTTTTTTCGGGGTTAATTTTCAACATTTTTTAAAAATGGAAGTAAAAGTCAATTTTTTTTTGTGCAAAAAACAACCTGAAAACGAAAAGTGTTCATGTTGGATAACGTCATCAATTTTGGGTGTGCAAAAAACAACCTAAAAGTGAAAAATGTTGATGCTGGAATAATGTTGCCAATTTTTTGTGTGCAAAAAACAACCTGAAAACGAAATGTGTTGATGTTGGAATAATGTCGATGCTAAAAACAAAAACTGTTGATTTTGGAATAACGTCGTCAATTTTTTGTGCGAAAAAAACACCTTGAAAATGAAAAGTGTTGATGTTGGAATATCGATTTTTTCTTTTTGGAGTAAATTGTCAATACTACTTTAGCAGCCCATCGTAGACCACCACAGGCTCCAGCTCTTGTTGCACTCTTTTCATCACAACACAATGCGTCAATGTCTCCAACATCACCCATTCTAATGTGGTCGCCGATGTATCGGTTCCACCAACCATCAAGTCTAAAAAGAGGGCCTTCATGTCATTCATGCTCATTGCTTCATTGCCACTATCTGATATGTCGAGTAGCACCTCTGCAAATCAGTTAGTCCCCCCCACCCCCTGTTTTGGGTCCTCCTCTCAATGTTTTCATTGATAATCTCCTCGGTTAATCCGTCGAATTCCTTCTGAACATTCTTCATGCACCTTCTGATTCCCTGCAAATCCAACTACCCGAGAGAGGAATGTAATCTCCGATATAAAATGTACCCACTAGAATTGACACCTCTGGCAGTAGTTTTGTGAATCCTCTAAAGCCCTCTGTCGAACATTTTGTGCCCATCAACATCCTGCATATTATATTTGCAGTAAAGGACGAGAGAACCTTGATGAGATTAACAGGCTTGGCCCCTTTCTCACTCTCCTACCAAATGGAGCAACTTGAGATTAATAGGCTTGGCCCCTTTCTCGCTCTCCTTCCAAATGGAGCAAACCATCGCAGTCACTTCCTTTGAGAGCGACTGGAATGGCTCGATTCTCCTAGAAGTCAACAGTTCTAACACACAAACTTGTTTCATTGTAACTTGGAGGTCGATTCTCATAATCAACCCCCAAGTTACAATCAGAAAAATTTGCTGATTAGAACTGTTATTTCATTTTTTCTATTTTTATTTCTTTTTGTTTAAATTTACATTTTTATTTATTTATTTATTTTTAAATTTAATTTATATTTTAAAAATTTATTTGTTTTTAATTTTTTTTTTCTATATATATATATATAATTTAAATATCTAGGTATGTTTTTTTAATTTAATTTATATTTTCCAATGTATTTGTTTTTTTATTTTTTATTTTTAAATTTAATAATGTATTTTTTTAATTTAAATAAAAAAATTACGTTTTTTTTTTAAATTATTTGAAAATGTTATATATATATGATGATGATGATGATGATGATGGTTAACGTCCACTGTGCCCAATATTTGGTCTATTAGACCTAAAGAAAAGAGTTATTTAATTTGATTTAAGATTTTATTCCTATGCTCAAAAAGCTTGGAGAGAAGCCTCCCGAGCTCACTATAATTTTCACTTCTTAAAAGGCTAGGAAGGTCAATATTGCAACAAAGAGTATGAAATTGAGCTCTAATGTGGTTATACGCAGGGCACTCTAAGAGGAAGTGATTTTCATTCTCGATGTTCATATTCTCACAGAGATGGCAGATCCTTTCCATCCATGGTATTTTAGGAACTGTCAAATGACCTGTTTCACTATGGAGCTCATGAGAGTTCGTTCTAATATTGGCTATATTAATTTTCTTCTTTGAGCTAGTTAAAACAGAGAGATACTTTTGATCTTCTAAGGTGGGGTTGATGACCTCCTTATAATACCTTAATTTTCTTTTAGCTGCTAAATCTTTCTCACACCACATTTTTTCTTTGAACTTAGAAGTAACAATTTTTTTAATGTTATTGATGTTTTGCAATGCAACATTCTCGTCGATCTCCCAATGGTTTAACAAAGCCCTAGTGTGTTTATACCAACCTCGTTTAAGCCTTAGGTGGTTTTGGCTGGAATTTAAAGCTATCCTAGGAAGTCTATCGTCTCCTATGCTATTGAGCTTGTGCTTGTACAACAGAATCCTAGTCATAGATAGGCTCTCGATAAGGGAAAGGCCCACTTCTATAAGGAGAATAGGATAGGGTGTATTGCTTTTAATTTTAAGGTTATGCATTATAAAACGCTTCTAGATTTTCTCAATCTTTCTCCAGGATTCTCTAGAGAAGCTGCAACCCCAAACCTCACATCCATATAAGATAACAGGAGTGACTAAAGTTTCAAAGAGGAACTTCTTTCTATCCCACATTACGAGGTTTTCCGTTTTACAATTATTTTCAAGACCAAAATAAGCTTTCCACCCCCCATTAATCCTTTTCTGAATGCTATAGTTCCAGTTGAGCTTGTGATGAATATCAATTCCTAGGTACTTGTAAGAAGACATTTCCTCCAACTTACTATTGTCATACATAAAATTAGCGTAAGTGTCCTTCTTGGATTTCATAATCATAAATTTTGTTTTGTCAGTGTTGAAGGACATACCCATGGTAGAGCAGAAATCCTTAAGAAGTCTAAGTTGCTTATCAAGATCAGATGGGCACCTTGCAAGAAGAACAATATCGTCCGCATAGAGAAGAAGCATGATGACTATCCTAACTAAGATCATGCCAACACATCCTGCTTCTTCTAAACATCCTTCTAGCTTGTCGATGTAAATGCCAAATAGGGTAAGGGAGAGGGGACAACCTTGTTTAACTCTGGTATTACACTTAATATCTTTCGACCACCCCTCATTGCTCTTTAAATTGGAAATTACATTCTCGTATAACCTTATAGCAGCCGCTCTTAGCTCGAAAGGAACATTTAGCTCTTCTAATCTATTCCATAGGTTATTTCTAGGAACCATATCAAAAGCATTTCTAAATTCCACAAAGCAACAAAAGTGATTGGATTTATCATTGCATCATTCCTCCACAATAATCCTAAGCATAATGAGGTGGTGCATTGTTGAGTGTTGCCTTCTAAAACCCGCTTGGCCTTTAGCTCGCTTACCTTCACTTTCAAGACAAATGCTTAACTTCTTTTCCAAAATAATACCATATAACTTGGCTAAGAGAGGGCTGATCATAATTGTTCAATAATTAGAGGGGTTATTTGTATCCCCACTTTTAAAAATAGGGATAATGAGGCTTTGATTCCAAGGTTTAGGAAACCCTTTCTTGACCACTTGGTTGAAAAGCTTGTGGATGTGGGGGATGAGGACAGGACCTCCAATTTTTAAGATTTCTGCCTGGTAACCTTCAATGTCTTTAGCTTTCCCATTTGCCAGGCGTTTAACCACAAAATCAATGTCTTCTAATGAGAAAACTTCTCTCCTTGTGAGCAAGGTTTCAAAATCCCTAGCATTTGGAGATTCATAAAGCTTTTTAAGATAGGAATTCCAGTCATGTAAAGAAATTTTATTATTATCTTTAGTTTTCCTAGTTAGAATCTGCCTCTAGAATTTCTTAGGAGCCACCTTAGAGAGGTGTAATAGATTCTCTTGCCTTTTATGAATATATTGCCTTTTTCATTTTTTTTAATCTAAATTTTTATTATTTAAATTTTTGTTAATGTTCATTTTAAATTTCCTTTATTTTTAATTTTAATTTCTGAATTTTAATTATTTTTTATTTTAGTATATTGATTATTTTTAAATTTTTTATTTTATCATTTTTTAAATTATGTTATTGTTTTCTTTTTTTGTTTTTTTTTTAATAACTTAAAAAATATTGTTTTTCTTTTTGATAATTTTTTTTCTTTAAATTTTGTGTTTTTTTGAATTTTCCTTTTTTTATTTATTTTTCTGATTTTTTTTTTTTTTTGAAATTTTTTTGAAATTTTTTTGTTTAATTTTTTTATTTTTACAAGTTATTTTGTATTTTTTTACGCTTTTTTTCATTTTATTTTTGTATTATTTTTATATTTGATTTGTTTTTGTCATGTTTTTTATTTTTATTTTTATGTTTTATTACAAAGATGAAAATCACCACTCTAAACAAAAGATATTGATGTTTCATCAACACTTTTCAAAATTAGCACGAAAATCACTAAATTTTTAAAACAAATGTTCATACTTTATAAATAAAAAATAACCACTTTTCAAAATCAACATGAAAATCATGACATTAAAAAAAAAAACGAAGAGAATTTGAAGTTGCAAAAATATGCTAAAAAAAGAAGAAGGTAATTCTACATCGCCATTTTTCAAAATTGACATAAAAATCATGACATTTAAAAAAAAAAATCATAAAAAAAAATTGAAGTGCCAAAAATATGCTAAAAAAAAATGGTGATTCTGCATCACCACTTTTCAAAATCGGGTGCTTTTTTTGCTACCTCAAAAAAGTAGGTACCAGTTCAGTTACCTATTTGATCAGTTACTATGTTTAGTGACCTTAACAACATAATATGGTTGTGTTTATGCTTCATATCTACAACAAAATGTTAGAAAAGATCTGCAGAAAAATAATTCATTGATCCAGTGGATCAGGAAATATTTCAAACTTTAAAGTGCTCAGATTGGCTCGAAACCAGTGACAAATCATATATCTCATAGTCAAATCCAATGCAACTCGTTTCTATCAAATTCGATATCGAATTCTCCTGATATCATGTTATGTTCATTTTGGGAAACAACTAAAAAAATTGAATTTGGGTTGCATGGATGCCCAGTTAGCCGTCTATACTACTGACTAGACCATGACTTGGTAGGGTGAGTGGTCCTCCATTGACCAATGGGTGGTTGAGATATGGGAGTAGCTAATTGGTTCGATTTGGTTGAATTGTATTGTTTCAAAGTTTGTGTGGTGCCCCAATGATGGAGTGCCACTTGGGCCAACCAGTGGCTGCCACATGGCCTGCTCATATCCAAACAAAATTTTTGGTGGATGTTGAACAACCCTTGGGGAATCGAACACCAGAACTTGTATAGACCAAGAAGACCTCCGCCAACTCCGCTACGATGGTTATTAACTGATATAACTATTAAATCCCATTTAAAGTTTATTCATTGTACATTTGGGGGTGGGGACCGACGTTAACCCCCAATCCTGGTTCACCAACCAAGTTCAAGGGAGAAACTCAACCCAAAACCTTGATAATGTGTGTTACACCAATGTTTTATTACAATGTATTAGCTGACAAAGCGGACCATAACAAATACCACATAAACTATTTATTAAAACCTTATTCTAAGGTTGAAGCCAATGATTAGTCTGTATTTAGTTCTATATTGCTCACATATGCCACAAAAAATATATTTATGGTAATGTTTATGTCGAGTTCTGGTGAACTTTAGAACCAACGGTCACAGATAAGGCTGAGCCCTATCACATGTGCAATGGGGTTAACGTTTAATGCTAGGGTTAAACCATAAGGTGGAGAGAAGAACCTACCTTGGGTAGGGTTCTGCAACTCCAACCACAGCTAAACCTCAAACTACGGTCAACAAACCCAAAGGTAAAAAATCGGGGGGGAATTGCACCTACCTTTGAAATCAACGATGGATTTTTGGCCAAGTGGCACATTTTTAGACAAATATTGGCTGATTGAGACAGATTAATGGTTAAACAATTTGCACCTGATGTGGTGGGAATAACACTGATGCAGAGTGCAATTGTCACTCCACATAGTCGCGAGAGGTATAAATTGTAGAACAGATTGCAGGGAAGTGCGAATTATAGGAAAATTAGAAAAAGACTTCATCGGAGCATGAATTATTGATTTTTTGACCTTTTTTGGAGAAGAAAGAGCCCAACTAGGGGTTTTTTACTATTTTGGAGCCATTGGAGACATTATTTTAGCATTCTTAGCATCGTAGATTGATGTAAACACACTTTTTTAAGAATAATGAAAGAGGCCCAACCATTGGAAGCTGGACCATGACATGTAGCCCAGGAGGGGTGAACTCCTTCATCATTTGTTTTGTTAGCCACCAATAAAAATTTTCATATCAAATGGTGGCTAAAAAATTTTGGAGCCTTCAAGGAACAAGTTTTATTGCAAAAAATTTATCTTTTGAATACTTTTGAGGACATCATGCCCTTGTTTCAATCGTCATTACTGTTTCCATTTAGAAACTCAGAAATTCTCTTGTTTCCCAAGAGAAAATACTGCTGCAAAGGCCATTTTTCCCTTCCCTCCACCAAAAAACTAACCTCATTTGTTACCCCTTTCATTCTCATGAAAATTTTCTATTTTTCATTTTCCCCTATTCCCCTTTCATAAAATCCTTTTTACAGAGTTTAAAACTCCTTTTTGGACTCTGCCGAAACCCCCAAATCCATTGAAAACCTGCAAAAATTTCATAAAAAATAAGTTTGTGTACCACAGGCTTAAGCCCCCTTGGGCTAAGTCCTACACCACTTCCCCATTATATGCCCTGGTGCTAGAACCAAACGATAAACCATTTAAGCGCTTATCGCATCGCAAAAAATCTAAGCGCGCAAGTCTTTGTGCCATGACAAAAGTTTCGATGCGATTAAGCCCTCTACTTATATCCCCCGATTGTATTACTGCTCCATATAACCCGAGTGCCCGCAGTCGAGTGCTAAAACATTGTATATTTCATCTCCAATCCATTATTTCCCTTTGTAAATAAAAAAACCCATTTTTTCCTAAAGTTTGGTCTAAACGCGCCGAAACCATGTTTTTTAATGTATAAATGGGTAGATTGAAAGACCCGAAACAAAGTTTCTGATGCGATTGGGCCCCATTCGTATAAACCCCACTTTACTTCATATAATCTTCCCGGAACCAAGATTTAAAGTCCCAAGTGCCAATCGCATCGCAAAATTCGAATGGGTAGATTGAAAAGCCCAAGGGTCCGACCTTCCGATTCCGATTGGCCCTTATATATAAGCCCCGACCTTTTTTGTTTTCCATATAGTCAAAAGCCCCGCAGACGGGCACCTAACCATCTCATATATATAACCCGCCTGACAGCCAAACTTTTTATTGTATTAATTTTGGATTTTTTCATATGTTTCAAAGGGTTTTCGCTTGTTCGCTTTAAAAGCAGTCTCCGCCGTTGATATTGAGCCGATCAAATGGCTTGCGCATGATCGCATCGCAAATTTTCATTGTGCGCATTAACATAATGCCTCCCCTGATTGGTCAACCCTCGATGAGTTCTCCACCATCGATCTAATCTGCAGATCTATGGTCCGCAATTAATCGCATCGGTGCCTCCCGAGTTCTTCTCCCCACCGTTCGCCGAGCCCCGATTGCATCTGGGCCGTCCATGTGTCCAGATCGGATGGTCCAGATCGATCCTCTAACTTTGGTTATATTTTATGGACTTTGATCCTAATGTTTTTTCGACCAATCCCAACTATTGATCGCTGTAGATCAACGGTCCTTCTTCATCCTTCCTCTGCCTGCATATTATTTCATGTTAGCCCCAGATTTAATCCCAGCCGTTCATTTGTTCTATCCAACGACTTATATTAACTCTGCTGAGCCCGACCCCTGTGGGTCCTGCCTTCTTCAAAAACTGATCTCAGCCATCCATCTCAGATCCTATGACTCAGATTGAAACCACCCACTCTCTTTCCACCCACGCATCTTTCCAAATTTGTGCTCATTCTCCATCATCAGATCTCAGGCCCCAGATTTGACGCCCCTCATTCCAAGTCATGTAACTTTAAGCGCGGACGATAATTTTTAGAAATCAAACAATATAGGTGGTTTTCTGAGGCCACATGTCGGGCGGGGATGCATATCGCGTTCCAAAAGGGAAAATTGCCTACTCGCCCTTTTTCCGTGTGAAAACCATTGTTTTCATCCCCGAAACCGCTTTCCCTCTTTCCATTGGAGTTTTATCGCGTGCCTCCTCAACCATTGATCTCATTGGGCGGATCTAATCCGACGGCCCACGATCACCCAAGAAACCCTGAATTTCCTCAATATATTCTTCCTTCGAACAAAGGTTTTTAACCTTATCCTTCGCATTTTCTCCATTTTCTTTGTTAAAATGGCCTTTCTTTCATTATACTTCCCGAGTCGCTCTCGACCATTGATCTCTGTATGATCTACGGTCCTAACTTAATCCTCTACCCCATTTCATCCACAGCTCTCTTTTTTGCTTCTACATAGATCTCCACCGTTGGATGCTGCCATCCAATGGCCATGCTCCTTCCCCACACCCTCTGAAGAAGTTTACCCAATAAACGCAGGATTTCATAATAGTTGTGTGTTTTTTGCAGGTTCAAACAAACTTCAAAATATTTTAAAAAAAATAAAAGGAGATGATAAAGCCGAGGGTGACGATCCTCAGAGATTTTTTTATTTAAAGAGAAACCATACAAAGGGTTCTACGCCACGTTTCGTTAATGCTTCATGGGCATTGATGCCATATGAGCCCTGTGTGGTCCTGCACATCAACAAGACACAATGTTATTTAATCAAATTAAAAGAGTATAAATGTCGAAGACAAAATATAGCAAAGCAGAGGATTGAAGACAGTTTGGGGATTACGGCTAAGATTAATTATCAAAAGCCTAATCCTCCAAATTAAAACATAGTTAAAGAAAATCATAAGTGTTTATTAGACAGAAAGGCCTCCACCGCCACATTAGAGGAAAATTGATTCCTCTCATCTACCAATGCCACCTGTAGCCATAAGCATTTAAAAACAGAGGCCGAAGTTATTGATCAGAAAGAATATATTTACCTCAGCACAGCCGAACAATTAATTCTTCTAAAGGAACTAATTGTAAAAATATCAGCAGAGTTATTACTACATGAAACAGAGCCTTAAAAAGTCAACAAAAGCTCCCACCGAGCTTAATATTTAAATATAAAACATTAATACAGACAGACATCTGTAAACTTCTCCATCGAGCCCCTCAAAGGCCGAGAAGTCATTAATCTGTATTAATTGACCTAGGAGATCTCTTATCCCCTCCCACCTCCTCATTCCTTCTATAAATACTTATGTAGAAGATGAGAAAATGTTGGTTGCAGAACTTTGAAATATACTTGTGCTTGAAACTTCTGATTGTAAATAGTGTTCAAAAGCTCTTGAAGCTCTGCTTGTGATAGAATAGTTAGGCTGAGTAGTGAAGATGATTGCTAACCTGAAACACTAGACTTAAAGATGTAACTGGTTTGAAGCATCAATACAAGCTGATTTATGGGATCCTGGTCTATGTCAACGACGATGTTTTTCTTATTGTGAATCATTATTTTATTTATGTTTCCACTTTGTCCATTATCTCTTATAAAGAACAGTAAGCATAGAGTTAGGATTGACTGTATATCAGTACCCTTCTCTAACTGATAAGCTTTATCTAAATGTTTTCTTCTGAATTGTGCTATTTAGGAATGATTTAATTCAGTTCAAGCAGTAGGAATGCTAGCGTTCCCTCGTCCTCCTGTCTTAGCTAATTGTTATTCTTGAAATTTATTTTTAGTTTATGTTAACTAGAGATGAACTAAGGAAGATATGGTGAGCCCTAGTCCTAGTTTTATCCCAAAAGACTGACTGAAAGTTTCCCTAAGAGTGTGTTGAAAGCTGGCTAGTTTCAAAGTACTTACCAGATCTTAGGCCATTATTTGTTATCATTTGTGTTTCCCTTATGTTTAAATATTTTCTTTTGAAAGTGTATCAAAGGCTGGCTAGTTTCGAAGTACTTACCAGATCCTGGATTACTTTTATGTTTTTCCTAAGTGTTTGTCAAAGGCTGGCTAGTTTCAAAGTACTTACAAGATCCTGGGTTGCTCTTTGTTCTCATTTGTTTGATTCCCCTTATTTTTGTATCACTCCATTCCATAAATCAACTTTAAAGTGATCCTTAGACATAGATGACTTGCCCCATAGACCACTCTTGAACCTGATTGTTTCAATTAAAACCCTATTATAACTCCATAGCCCAATCGACTAAAACCAGCAAAACATCCATATTTTTGGCCAAAGCTTTTTCTTCTTGCTTGCAACTTCTCACCTTTTAAACTCTTTCCATTTAGAACTTTCCACTCAAGCCATAATCATGCTCAACCATCCAAAACAAAACCAAACTCTTGGACTTCATAACTAGCCTAATATCATTGCCCAAAACCTCAAAGATAAAATCCATCTTTACACTTATTGGAGAGATCCCTCTCCAGATTTAGGAGGGCTAGATCCTAGAATCCCAAAGTGGTTGAAATGATGTTTCTCCCTGCTTTCGTACTTTGCCAATCTTGCTGATTACATGGAGCTAACATTTCTAGCGTCTCCACTGGGGACGAACCCCATTTTAATCTTCAGTTCCCTTAAAAACTTAATAAAACCTTGTGAGTAAAAAGTATCCTTTTCAAGCACTACCAAACCAATGGTAATCATGATGAAAACTTGTTTGAATCAGTGAAAAACTAGTCTAACCGTAGGATTCTCATAATATTTTATCTAACCTTGAAAATTCAGCTGGCTTAGCCATAAGAGTAGGTTGTTTTGTCTCATAACCGTAGCTAGGTTATGAAACAGATTTAGGATACTCTTAGAAACCACACAACTGAAAAATAACTCAGAAAATCCAAAATAAACATGGTGGTGGACCATAAAACCTTTTACCTCCAAAAGAGCTAAAAACTTCCACTTGGCGACTCCACAATCCTCAACAGACCTTAAGACTCCACTGGGGAGAACCCTTATCATTATAATATATTTCAAACTCAGATTAGAGGACTGTAGGATTAAAATTTGTGTAAAACAGATTAGTTAACCTCTTAAAGACTGTCATATCTGGTTTAACTTTTCTTGTTTATTTCGGTCTAGAAAACACAGCATAGTGGCTCCTAGAAAGATTCATACTAGAGCGTATCCTGACCCTGACCCACCTGAGATAGTTGATAACCTAGAGAGTATCCTTAGGAGGTCCCCTAAGATAAATTTTTCAACTATTTTCAGATCGCCCTTGAGAGCTAATTCAATTCCTAAAAATTGTGCAGCTCTTCAACAATCAAAGGCAAATCTAATAAATCCATTTAGAACTAGGTCTCTTGGTGATTTAGATCAGCTAGATTCTGAGCCTTCACTTTCATCTCCTGAAACAAGTGAACATCCTGGTAGTAGAGAAAAAACACCACCTGATTCACATTTCCTTTCTAATTTAGGTGTCTCTCATCCAAGATCAGCTAAGCAATCTATTGTTGTTCCATCCACATCTCTTCACCCTACATCCACTATCCAAACCACTCCAATGCAGCCCACTTTTCCTTTTGTTAATCCACCTTTTGTAAATCCACCTCCACCACATATCATGGCAACATGGTATGCTCCTTTAGTCCTTCCTGTTCCCTTATTCAATCTTCCATAGGACTATCAATCCAAAATTCCATTATATGATGCTAGTAATGCTACTAATGCATCACAACATGCGGATAAGATGAATGACTACTTTGACAGAAATGAAATTGATGATGATTTTGTCAAGCTTAGATTATTTGCTCAGAGCATGGGGGGAGAAGTAAGAAAATGGTTTAAAGGCTTAACCCCCCACAGTATCAATGATCTCCAAACCTTCCATTATACATTCTTAAACAAATGGGAAGTGAAGAAGAATCCTCTCCAAGTCCTTTCTGATTACAAGAACCTCCATAGAAACACTGGGGAAAGTGTGCAAGCTTATTACACTAGATTTAACAGTGCGTATAATTTTCCCCAGATCTAAAACCTCCACAAGGCTCAACCCTAAACAACTTTCTTTAAGGGTTTGACCTTGATATCGCTTATCAGCTGAGAGAGAGAGATCCTGCTGTTGGCAATATGATGCTAAGTGTTTTCCTTGATGGAAACCCACTTGATGAAGAGGATGGCAACCTACTTGATGAAGTTGTCCCTGATGGAATATGTCTTGATGAACTTGTTAAATGATGTAAATCTAATGTATATACAATGAGTACAAAAGGTAATGATGGAAGGAATGTCAGTATGTGCTAGAACATGATGAAAAGAGTATGTCTCAAGGCATACGTGGATTTGTCTAGACAAAGTAGCGTATGCACGCGGGAAATAATGTTCCAAGTCGCGTATGGGCAAAATCGCTCTAAATATGTAAAACCAGGGGTAACCACCATGGTATTGACCCATTGTATTGAGTAATGATTCATCTATGTGACCCCGTCCAGGAATACCATCGAAAGTAATGTGGTTTTGGCTCATGGTATTGATAAAGGGTAAACCTATATAAGGAGAAGAAATTCATTGTGAAAATGGGTGCAAGAAGTCTGAGCTTGAATGAATAATTCTCTCTGAAGTATATCTGAATGGAAAGGGTTACAGTTGAATGATAGATCTGAATGCATGATGCACCAATAAAGAAAATGATCTAGATCTAAAATGTATTTGTATCTTCTAGATCTGTTTATGGAATGATTGGATCTGAGATGAGGCGAACATCTGTCTGAAGTAAAGGGTAAAATCTGAGTGATGTATCTGTTCTGAAGAATTGCAATGACCTAAATGTCTGAAGAACTATACGCTAGTTCGCCGTAGAGTAAGCGCGTATATACGCGGGTTTGCTGAAGAGAAAGTGCGTATGGGCCGTAAAATTAGCTCTGTAATATGTACAGAAGTATACGCGGGTTTGTATGATCGAAGGCACGTATATACGCAGGATCAGTGAAAGGAAAGCGTGTATGAAGATTAGGGTTTGCTGAAGTATGAAGTATCAAATGTATGATATGTTCTGCTGTGTTACTGCTATCTGTATTCTACAGTTCTGGGTTGTCTGAATTGATAAGTATCATTTTTGATGTATGATTGAGCTTAAATGTGTGGAGTGGGTCCAGTATTAAAATATGATGAAAAGTGGCCTGCAAGTTGTGCTCTATTGAAGTTATTGGATCCAGTGTGAAAATTGATGAAACGTGGTCCATGGTGGTGCTGAGGGTTGTAGCCTTCAGTCAGGGGGTTGTATCTCCCTTCCAGGTGAGGCTGGTAAACGAGATCAGGGGGTCATAGCTCCCTTCCAGGAGAGGCTGGTAAACGAGAGCAGGGGGTCGTAGCTCCCTTCCAGGAGAGGCTGGTAAACGAGCGCAAGTGGGTGCCTGCGTGCTAGTATGAGTCTGCGCCAACACATAGTTGTAAGATGTTTTCTTTATAATAAAATATTGAAGGCTGAGACAACGACAGCGGTGGTTTTCTCCCGACTTGGGTTTCCACCTAAAATCTTGGTGTTCATGTGTGATGCTTATGTGTGATGGTTTATTCTATTCTTACTACACATGTTTACTGTTTATAGAACATCTAATGAATGAATGATGGAATGATATAAGTGAAGAATTAATGGCATAATTAGATCTCTGTGTATACGCAAGTTTTATGAAGGATATCCGCGTGTATACGCTAGTTGGCTTCAGCAAAGTAGCGTATGGGTTTTGGAGCATAAAAAGTAAAAGTTTTGAATATGCACTAAATACTGATTCACCCCCCCCCTCTTAGTATTTTTCCCAACAATTGGTATCAGAGCAGGTCCTTCTGCAGAAGCTTGATCGCTTGAAGGAGATCCGTCGCAATGGGAAGTCATGAAGGGATAATGTCTATAAGGCCACCTCTATTCAATGGAAATAATCTGTTGTTCTGGAAGATACGAACAAAATCATATCTGCAAAGTCTTGGTGCAGAAGTATGGGCAATCGTGGAAGGAGGTTATCAGTATCCGACAAGTATTCCTACTGATGCAGCAGAAAGGAAGAAATATGAAATCAATGCCAAAGCCGTCAATGTCTTATTAGGAAGCCTGTCTGAACCAGAATTTGCTAAAGTGATGCAGCTAAATTCAGCAAAAGAAATATGGGACAAAATCATTCTGAGCTATGAAGGAGATACAAAGGTAAAAAGTGCAAAACTCCAAACTCTCCGAATTGAATATGGAAATTTAAGGATGCATAGTGATGAAAGTATTGCCAGTTTATTTTTACGTCTAGATGATATTGTAAATCGTATGAGAAGTTTGGGTGAAACCATAACCGATACTACTCTGGTGGAAAAAGTCTTAAGATCTTTAACTTCAAAATTTGAGTCAAAAGTGTCAGCTATTGAAGAAAGGCAAGATCTGCAAACTCTTACTATTGTTCAACTACATGGTATTCTGACCGCTTATGAAATGAGACAAGGAGGTCCCTTTCAAATCAAAGAAGCTGCTTTTGAGGCATGTGCAAAAGGAAAATAAAAGGAAGTTGTCAAGGAATCAAGTTATATATTAGAAGAAGAAGAAGCAAACTTTGTGAGAAGACTCCAACTAGGTACTGGAAGATTCAAAGGTAAGCTTCCTTTCAAATGTTTTGATTGTGGAAGAGTGGGTCATTATGCTGCTAAATGTCCTTATAAACAATTTGAAAAGGGAAAGAGTTATTATGCAAATGAAGATAATAATGAAATGTCAAGTGAAGATGAAGAAGATTTTGACCAAGATCTGCTAGTGCTCATGGCAAAGAAGCGAAAGAAGAAGGCTACTCAAGAAGAGAAGATATCTCAGAAAACATGTGCAGCAGAAAATGAAGAAGAAGAAACAGGTATTGATTGTTGTTCTTGTAATCCACTCACTTGTGCATACAATGATGAAGATAGTGAAAGTAACAGTATAAGTCTAGAAGCAAATCTCAAGATCAATGATGAAAGTAATTTTTGGGATCAATTTAAAAGGAGGGAATCTATCCTCAAGGATGTGATCTCTAGATTGAATGAACAGATAGAAACAATGAAGGGACAGATAGAAATGTATCAAAGACTGCAGGACAAAGTAACCAATCATAGTAAAGGACTTGAAGCAGAAATCATCTCTCTGAAAGCAGACCTTGAAGCATCAAATAAGAAGAATGAAGAACTTCTACAATCATTTGAAAATGAAGGACATGAAGCAGAAATCATCTTGCTCAAAACAGATCTGGAAAAATCAAATAAGAAGAATGAAGAACTTTTACAAATATTTGAAGAGCAAGAAAATGGGCTGAAAGAAGAGATTTTAAATTTGAATGATCAAGTAGAAGAAGGAAGAAGGGTTGAAGAAAGTATGAAGAAGCAGTGCCAAAGATTTGAAGTCGAGGTAAATATTTTGAAAGGTAAATTAGAAGAAAAATATAAACTCGTGAGGTTTCAAGATAGTACTAAGATTTTGTTCAATATTCTTAGTATTCAAATGTCTCCCTCAGTTAAATTTGGTCTTGGTTTTCATGAAACTGTCAAAGGAGAATCTAGTTCGCAAGGAAGTGCAAAAGATTCAAATGATATCAATGCTAAACCTGAAGTATTGAAAGAAACAAAAGATCAACCGACAATCATGAACACTCAAAGGAAATCATTCAATAATGTTGAATGCTTTAAATGTCATAATTATGGGCATGTTGCAGCCAATTGCAGAAGCAGATTATTTTAGTCACAAACAAACAGATCCTACACAAGAAGGTACTCTGGTTTCTTTAAGGGATATTGTTTTTCATGCAACAAGTATGGTCATAAAGCAGCTGATTACAATAGAAGGAAGAATAGAAGACCACATTATGATTATTATGCTTACTTCACTGACCACATAATATGTTATTCTTGTAACAAGTATGGACATGTAGAAAAAGAATGTAGGATGAATAGATCTGAGAGGATGGACAATTTCCAGCACACAATTAGAAAGTTCAAGCAAAGTTGGAAAAAGAAGGAGGACCGATTAGAAACATAGGGAATATTGACCCTACTGCAGTCATCAGCTTCTGAAGATTACTTCTCTTAATGTCTGCAGAAGTGATGTGAGATACATTATGGAGTTTAGTAATGTATCATCACATGGGGAGCGATGTATGATGATTCTCATGGTTGATTTGGCAAATATGGTTATGATTATTACTGACAGAGCATCTGACATGAAGAAGACAGGTACAGGAAGGACAAATTCAGGGGGAGATGGAGGAATGTGAAATGTTTTATAATTTACTTTCCATATGTAGGTTCAGTGAACTAAAGCCACGTATACACGCAAGTTCTAGTAGACACAGTCGCGTATGCATTGATGATAAGAGAATTGGGATGACAGCTGAAGATCAGGAGCAGAGGTTCAGGGGGAGCATCAGTCTGACTGCTAATGATTGTACTGTTAGCATTATTATGGTTATACTCATGCTAATGAAATGATACATGGTTTCTTATGTTGAAGATTATGGATGAGCCTAGATTGCTTATTTGATGAAGAATATCTTTTGGATATGATGGAAGTCTTATGATTCAGAGATCCGGACAGATCATGCAGAGATTGTTGCTGATGACTTGATGTTAAAAGTATTCAGATTGCACAAGCTAAGGAGGAGCCTTAGACATATGGAAAGGATGTTTGGATGCACATTTTCAGGGGGAGCACTTGTCTTGCTGAGTATAATGCATTGTTGGCATTATGATGATTCTGAAATATGATCTCTCTCTTGAGGTCTTTTTGGTATTGGTCATAAAAAGTCATACTTGTAATTTGATAAAAAGGTCTTGTTGAGACCCATGATGTAAAATTGTAATATTCAGTCATGTAAGGACTTGTCAAAATTTTTAAACCCACTTGGTTGGGTAGCTGAGTCAAATTTGTAAACCCACTTGGTTGGGTAGTTGAGTTGAGACGTGTAAACCCACTTGGTTGGGTATTTGAGTCTCATATGTAAATCCACTTGGATGGATCTTTGATGTAAGTATGAGTCATTGGTGATAGGAAGGTCATAGAGTCATGTACTTCATTGAAAAATATGTTTGTAGGTTCAGCATGAACTCAGGGGGAGCATGGTCACTTCAGTGTACATCAGATCTACAGAACGCTTCCTTCTACAAGAGGAGAAAAAAACCTTGTGTTGGTTTTGGTCCACCCTTTTCCCTTGATGTCAAAGTGGGAGAGTCACATGGTGTTTGAATAAAGAGAAAGAATGGTGTCAAGAGTGACATGGTGTCATTGTATTCTTAATGTATCTATCTGTTGTGGTGATCAAACACCATCGTGGTTTCCATCAAGTCCAAAGGGGGAGATTGTTGGCAATATGATGCTGAGTGTTGTCCTTGATGGCAACCCACTTGATGAAGAGGATGGAAACCTACTTGATGAAGTTGTCCCTAATGGAATATGTCTTGATGAACTTGTTAAATGATGTAAATATGATGTATATACAATGATTACAGAAGGTAATGATGGAAGGAATGTCAGTATGTGCTATAACATGATGAAAAGAGTATGTCTCAAGGCATACGTGGATTTGTCTAGACAAAGTAGCATATGCACGCAGGAAATAACGTTCCAAGTCGCGTATGGGAAAAAGCGCTCTAAGTATGTAAAACCAGGGGTACCCACCATGGTATTGACCCATTTTATTGAGTAATGATTCATCTATGTGACCCCGTCCAGGAATACCATCGAAAGTAATGTGGTTTTGGCTCATGGTATTGATAAAGGGTAAACCTATATAAGGAGAAGAAATTCATTGTGCAAATGGGTGCAAGAAGTCTGAGCTTGAATGAATACTTCTCTCTGAAGTATATCTGAATGGAAAGGGTTACAGTTGAATGATAGATCTAAATGCATGATGCACCAATGAAGAAAATGATCTAGATCTGAAATGTATTTGTATCTTCTAGATCTGTTTATGGAATGATTAGATCTGAGATGAGGCGAACATTTGTCTGAAGTAAAGGGTAAAATCTGAGTGATGTATCTGTTCTAAAGAATTGCAATGACCTAAATGTCTGAAGAACTATACGCTAGTTCGCCGTGGAGTAAGCGCGTATATACACAGGTTTGCTGAAGAGAAAGTGCGTATGGGCAGTAAAATTAGCTCTGTAATATGTACAGAAGTATACGCGGGTTTGTATGATTGAAGGCGCGTATATACGCAGGATCAGTGAAAGGAAAGCGCGTATGAAGATTAGGGTTTGCTGAAGTATGAAGTATCAAATGTCTGATATGTTCTGCTGTGTTACTCCTATCTGTATTCTACCGTTTTGGGTTGTCTGAATTGATAAGTATCAGTTTTGATGTATGATTAAGCTTAAATGTGTGGAGTGGGTCAGTATGAAAATATGATGAAAAGTGGCCTGAAAGTTGTGCTCTATTGAAGTTATTGGATCCAGTGTGAAAATTGATGAAACGTGGTCCATGGTGGTGCTGAGGGTTGTAGCCTTCAGTCAGGGGGTTGTAGCACCCTTCCAGGTGAGGCTGGTAAACGAGAGCAGGGGGTTGTAGCTCCCTTCCAGGAGTGGCTGGTAAACGAGAGCAGGGGGTCGTAGCTCTCTTCCAGGAGAGGCTGGTAAATGAGCGTAGGTGGGTGCCTTCGTACTGGTATGAGTCTGCGCCAGTACATAAGTTGTAATATTTTTTGTTTATAATAAAGTATTGAAGGCTAAGCAACAGCAGCGGTGGTTTTCTCCTGACTTGGGTTTCCACCTAAAATCCTGGTGTTCATGTGTGTTGCTTATGTGTGATGATTTGTTCTGTTCTCACTACACATGTTTACTGTTTATTGAACATCTAATGAATGAATGATGGAATGATATAAGTGAAGAATTATCTGCATAATAAGATCTCTGGACATATGCATGTTTTATTAAGGGTATCCGCGTGTATACGCAGGTTGGCTTCAGGAAAGTAGTGTATGGGTTTTGACGTAAGAAAAAGTAAAAAGTTTTCAGTAAGTCCTAAATACTGATTCACCCCCCCCCCCCCCCCCTCTCAGTATTTTTCCCAACACCTGCAACTCTTGAAGAGATGCAAAAAGGATCTCTTGCTGTGGAAGTGAACTTAATGGAGAAGGGAGCAAGAATGAAAAATGAGAAGAGAGTGTCCTTTAGAGAGGAATCTACCCCTTCTACTTCCAGCTCAAATATGGAAAAAATGATGGAGGAGATGATGAAGAAAATGAGCATCCTTGAGACAACACAAGCCAATCAAAATCAAACTGCTCCTCAAAATATAAACCAGAACCAGAATCAGAAATTTAGAAGGAACCAGCCTCCAAACAGACCTAGGGAAGATGATCAATAGATCACTCTTCCCTTTCATGAAAATTATGTGAGTGAGGTTGAGGAAACATATGAGCTAACAGAGGAAGAAGATATCAACATGCTGGGAGTAGATAATGATGAATTTGAGATTCATTATGATAAGAAATAAGGTCTTTACACCCCCTATGATGGTAAGAGAGATGATGATGAAAGTTATTATCAAGACATGGAAAATGTCATCATAGAGTCTCAAAGAGAATATGACCTTAGAAGCAAAACCAGTCAACAAACTCCCAACACCAAAACCTCTGACAAATCTTCACAAAACAGCACTCCAACCAAGCCTAAAGTTCTCAAACAGAAGGATAAAACAGTAGTTGTAAATTCTAATAAAGGTACAGAGAAAGGCACTCAAAACGATACAAAAAAAAGTGAAAACCTTAGTAGTATTAACACTTCAGTTAGTACTCCTGTGAAAACCATTTTTTCCAATGTAAATAGAACAAATCAGCAAGCTGATGTTGCTAATAAAGTGGTAGCTAATAAGGCTGAGACAAGTACTTCAAAGAATCAAATTCGTTTCAGCCTGGAGCAGGAAATTTCTAAGATTGAAATCTTTGTTCCCTTGACTGAGTTAGCTACCCAAAATGTATATAGGACTCAAAATTTGAAGGCTTTAAACATAGAGGATAATAATGACACAACCAATCTTAACGATGACCAGCCAGAGCTTATTTTTGGTCCCAAGATTGAAGATAAGTATCAAGAGGGACATGTTCCTCCATTTTAAGTAATTTTAAACGTTCATGACAAAATTTTGCACAACGCTATGCATGACTCAGTGGCTTCTCATAATTTAATGCCAAAAGCTGTAATGGAGAGCCTGGGTCTAGAAATCAGCAGACCTTATAAATACCTTTACTCCTTTGACTCGAGCAGAGTAAAATGTTTAGGATTAATAAAATACCTCTGCGTTAACTTAGCACAGATACCAGCCAAATGCTTGGTTATGGATATTATTGTGGCTGATGTTCCCTCAAAGTATGGAATGCTATTATCTAGGTCTTGGGGGGCTAAGTTACAAGGAACTATTGAGATGGACATGACCTATGCGACTATCCCCGTTTTTAATCAGACAAGAAGACTTTACAGGGAATCCCATATGCAATACACAGTTACAAGCCAAGACAGACCGCAAAACTCTCCTCTGTATTCTGTAAACACAGGCCTCAATTATTATTTTTTTTTTAACGATGAATCGTTTAGTGAACAAGTCACTCTAACATAATTAATGGCTGATAGAGAGGAAGAGGTGAACATCGCAGAAGGGTCAGAACAGTTTGCTGCATTTGAAAACTTTAGCAAACTAAACACTGGTGTTGAACTAAAAACCATGCATCCATTGTTGTTAAACCTTGATAGTCAAGAAAACAATCCTCAACACAGTGAAAAACCTGAGGAGTTGAAACAAATACAACTAAGTGTGGATATTCCACAACAACCCGAAAGCACTTTAGTTGTAGAGGACAGTACCCAAGATCAAACTGAAACTAGTCCTCTGTGGAGTATGAACTTCAACGGGTCATGCACTAGAACTAATGCTGGTGCAGGTGTCTGGATTTGCAACACTGAAAACAACCACACTGAAAATATTTCCTGTAGATTAAACTTCCAGTGTTCAAACAACATAGTGGAATACGAATCCCTACTTTTAGGCTTGCGTTTGTTGAAAAATTTAGGAACCAAGAGAATTAAAGCATATGGGGATTCTGAGTTAATCATTAGGCAAGTCAACGTGGAATACAATGCAAATTACCCAAGACTTAGGGCCTATCGAAATGATGTCATGGACCTTTAAAAACTTTTGAGGAGTACCAGGTAATTTTTGTCCCTAGAAAAAGAAATATCGTGGCCCAGAACTTAACCTTTGTAGCTAGAACATGCTTAACACCATATGAAACCAAAGACTGTACAACTCAGATTAAATTTAGACCACCCATTCCTGATAACGAAAAATATTGCCAAGTGTTTGACGGAGACAAACAAATAGAAGACTTCATGCAATTCAGAAATGAATTCAAACTACACAGTTCGGATTCAGATTATGATACAGACTACAACAGTGAAGAAAATTTTCTTGGTGAAGAAGAATCATCTCCTGAGGTTGCCAATGTAAATATTCTGTCTAGCAAACTTACAAAAAAATTAGAATTGATTGCAGAGTTAGAAATAGAGTAGTTAGAAACCCTGCAGTCCAAATATCAGAGTTTTCCTAAGGTTCTGGCCCCTTTAGAAGAGTTGTTTGATTTCAACGATGTGGCTAAGAAGCCAAAATTGGACCCTGTAGAGACTGAAGTGGAAGAGTGCAATATAGGTAGTGAACTTAAACCTATGATGGTAAAACTGTCTAAGACCTTACCAGCTCACATTAAACTCAAATACATAGAGTTGTTTAAATAATTTTCTAATGTTTTTGCGTGGACTTACGAAGATCTTAAATCCTATGAAACCGAAATAATATAGCACAAAATCCGTCTCAAGGAAAACCAAAAACCATTCAAATAGAAACTGCGCAAAATTAACCCTGTTCAGTTGCCATTGGTTGAGAGGGAAATCAAGAAAATGTATGAAGCTGGTATTATTGTCCCTATTAGATATTCTGAGTGGGTGTCTAATCTGGTGTCAGTTAGGAAGAAAACTAGAGAGATCAGGCTTTGTATAGACTTTTGAGACTTAAACAAAGCTTCATTGAAATACAACTACCCTTTGCCTAAGATGGATAATATTTTACAAAGGGTGGTAGGGTCTAGAGAATTTCTTTGCTTGATGGCTATTCAGGGTACAATTAGATCTTAGTCCACCCTGATGATCAATTAAAGACATCTTTTACTACACCATGGGGCACCTTCATGTATGTGAAAATGCCCTTTTGTCGAATGAATGTTGGAGCAACTTTTCAGAGAGCCATGGACATAGCATTCTCTGAAGAGCTGGGCTACTTCATCATTATATACCTTGATGATGTTACTGTTTTTCCAAAGACAGATGAAGAGCGCTTAGCACATTTAAGAACAGTCTTCGAGAGATGTAGGAAGTTTGGGATATCTTTAAACCCTAAGAAAACACTTTTCAGTCTCCAAGAAGGTAAACTTCTTGGACACATTATTTCAGAAGAGGGTATTAAGATAGATCCAAAGAGGATTGAGGCCATATTGCAGATTTCTCATCCTCAAAACATCAAGGAGTTGCAATCTTTCATTGGAAAGATTAAATTTTTGAGAAGGTTCATCCCCAACTTGGTTGAACTCCTTAGGAATATAAAAAACATGTTGAAGAAGGAGCAGGGGGTAAAAGGGACCTCGGAAGCAAATAAGTCCTTTGAGCTAGTGAAACAAACGTTAACCAAAACACCGATTCTTATAAGTCCTGATTTTTCAAAAGATTTTTATATTTTTTCATTTGCATCAGAACATACAATAGCTGCTATCCTTCTACAGAAAAATCCACAAGGACAAGAGCAACCTATTGCATTATTCATCAAGGCTTTGAGGGATGCTCCTCTGAAGTATAACATTATGGAGAAGCAAGCTTTTTCTTTGGTTAAGGCTTTAAAAGACTTCAGATTATACATATTGCACTCACACATCATTGCCTTTGTCCCAAATTGAGTTGTGAAAGACATTCTAACACAAGACCCAGATGGTAAGAGAGGTAAGTGGATTGTTGTTATTCTTGAATATGATTTAGAGATAAAACCCACTAAACTCATCAAAGGCCAAGGTCTAGCTAGATTAATGGCTGAATCCAATTTTGAAGTTCTTGATATTAATATGATTAGTGATTTGGATGAACAAGAGGAAATCTCAACACCCATTATTGAAGACCATTTTATTAATTCCTCTTGGTATGCTGATATTCTTAATTTTTTTCTTAACTTGAATACACCTCCTAGTTTGACAAAAACAAAGGCAAGGTTCTTGAAATTGAAAGTTGTAAAAAATTGGATTATAGATAAATGTCTTTATTGGAAAAATGAAAGTGGTGTATTGCTTAAATGTTTGCCTGAGTATGATGCAGAGAAGATTAAGCACGAGTTCCATGAAGGAGAGTGTGGAGGCCACTTATACTGGAAGACAACAACCAAAAAAATCTTGACGCCTGGTTACTATTGGCCTACTCTCTTTCTTGATGTGCACAAGATGATAATTTTCTATCATAAATGTCAAATTTTTGAAGGCAAAAGGAAGCTTCTACCTCTGCCTCTGCATCCAATCATTGTTGAATCCCCTTTTCAACAGTGGGGACTTGACTTCATAGGTGAAATCCATCCATCATTGTTAGGTCCCTATATCACTAGTATAGACCCTTATGATTGTTAGTGTATATGTATCTGTTGATGATGTGTGGTTGTGCTTAAAAGTATGGAAAGGGTCCAGTATGAAAATATGATGAAATGTGGCCTGCAAGTGGTGTTCTATTGAAGTTGTTGGATCCAGTGTGAAAAGTGATGAAACGTGGTCCAAGGTGGTGCTGAGGGTTGTAGCCTTCAGTCAGGGGGTGGTAGCTCCCTTCCAGGTGAGGCTGGTAAACGAGACCTGGCTGTAGCCCCTTCCAGAATGGTGGAAACCAGGTCAGTGGGGTCGTAGCTCCTCTGTGAGAGGCCGAAACGAGCGTTGTGGGTGCTCGTTGTCGGCCGGGTCTGCGCCAGCACATATGTTGTAAGATGTTTTCTCTATAATAAAATATTGAAGGCCGAGCAACTGCAGCGGTGGTTTTCTCCCGATTTGGGTTTCCACCTAAAAATCCTGGTGTTCATGTGTGATGCTTTGTGTGATGGTTTATTCTGTTCTTACTGCACCTGTTTACTGCTTATTGAATATCTGATGAATAAATGATGGAATGGTTTAAGTGAAGATTTAATGACATATCTAAATCTCCGTGTATACGCTAGTTTCATAAATGGGATCCGCGTATATACGCTGGTTTACTGAAGTAAAGTAGCGTATGGGTTTTAAGGAATGAAAAAGTAAAAAGTTTGAATATGCAGTAAATACTGATTCACCCCCCCCCTCTCAGTATTTTTCCCAACAATTGGTATCAGAGCGGGTCCTTGTGCAGAAGCTTGATCGCTTAAAGGAGATCCATCGCAATGGGAAGTCAAGAAGGAGTAATGTCTATAAAGCCACCTCTATTCAATGGAAGCAATCTGATATTCTGGAAGGTACGAACAAAAGCATATCTGCAAAGTCTTGGTGCAGATGTATGGGTAATCGTGGAAGAAGGTTATCAATACCCGGCAAGTATTCCTACTGATGCAGCTGAAAGAAAGAAGTATGAAATCAATGCCAAAGCAGTGAATGTCTTATTGGGAAGCATGTCTGAATCAGAATTTGCCAAAGTGATGCAACTACATTCGGCAAAAGACATATGGGGCAAAATCATTCTAAGCTATGAAGGAGACACAAAGGTAAAAAGTGCAAAACTCCAAACTCTTAGAATTGAATATGAAAATTTGAAGATGCATAGTGATGAAAGTGTTGCCAGTTTCTTTCTTCGTCTAGATGATATTGTAAATCGGATGAGAAATTTGGGTAAAACCATGGCTGATACTACTCTGGTAGAAAAGGTCTTAAGATCTTTGACTTCAAAATTTGACTCTAAAGTTTCAGCTATTGAAGAAAGGCAAGATCTGCAATCGCTTACTATTGTTCAATTACATGGTACTCTGACTGCTTTTGAAATGAGACAAGGAGGTCCTTCTCAAGTAAGAGAAGCTGCTTTTAAGGCATCTACAAAAGGAAAGGAAAAGGAAGCTGTCAAAGAATCCAGCTATATATCCGATGAAGAAGAAGCGAATTTCGTGAGAAAGCTCCAACTAGGTACTGGAAGATTCAAAGGTAAGCTTCCCTTCAAATGTTTTGAGTGTGTAAAAGTTGGTCATTATGCTGCTAAATGTCCTTATAGAGAAAAGCATGGTAAAGGGAAACAATTTGAGAAGAGAAAGAGTTATTATGCAAAAGAAGATGATGATGAAGTGTCCAATGAAGATGAAGAAGATTCTGACCAAGATCTGAAAGTGCTCATGGCTAAGAAGCAAAAGAAGAAGGTTACTCGAGGAAAGGAGATACCTCAGAAATCATGTATAGCAAAAATTGAAGAAGATGAAACAAATTCTGACGAAGATCTACAAGCACTCATGGCAAAGAAGAAAAAGGAGAAGGCCACTTGTAATACTCTTCTTTGTGCAAACAATAGTAAAGATAGTGAAAGTAAAGTTGAGGATCTAGAAGAAGCTCTCAAGATTAAAGAAGAAGAACTACAAAGTTCATACAATAAGCAAGAAACTATCTATAAAGAGATGATCTCACAAATGAAATATCAAATAGAAATGCTGAATGAACAGATGGACAAGTATCAAAGGTTTCATACTTATGCATCCAATCGAATTAAAGATCTAGAAGCAGATCTTGAAAAATCAAGCAAGAAGAATGAAGGACTTGAAGCTGCAATCATTTTTCTTCAGGAAGATTTAGAAGCATCAAGTAAGAAAAATAAGGAACCTCTACAATCATTTGAAAAGGAAGGCCTTGAAGCAGAAATCATCTCTCTCAAAGAAGATCTGGAAAAATCAAATAAGAAGAATGAAGAGCTGCAACAAACATGTGAAGGAAATGAAGATTGGTTGAAAGAAGAGATTCTAAATCTGAAGGATCAAGTTGAAGATGGAAGAAGAAAGGAAGAAAGCATGACAAAGCAATGTCAAGCCTTGGAGGTTGAGGTAAATATTCTCAAAGGTAAATTAGAAGAAAAGGTTAAACTTTTGAGGTTTCATGAAAGTACTAACATTTTGGACAATATTCTGAGTAATCAAAGGTCTCCTGCTATCAAACATGGTCTTGGTTTCCATGAAACTGTTAAAGGAGAATCTAGCTCACAAGGAAGTGCCAAAAATTCAGGGGATGTCAATGCAAAACCTGAAGTGTTGAAAGAGACAAAAGCTCAACCAACAATCATGAATTCTCAAAGAAATTCATTCAAGAACGTTGAATGTTTTAAATGTCATAATTATGGACATGTTGCAGCAAATTGCAGGAGCAGATCATTTCAGCCTCAAACAAACAATTCCTACATAGAAAGGTACTCTGGTTTCTTCAAGGGATATTGTTTTTCATGTAACAAGTATGGACACAAAGAAGCTGATTGTAAAAGGAGGAAGAATAGAAATACTCATTATGATTCTTATGCTTATTTTTCTGGCCACATGAGATGTTATGCTTGTAATAAGTATGGACATATAGAAAAGGAATGCAGGATGAACAGATCTGGGAAAGTGGATAGCTTCCAGCACTCAAATAGAAAGTTCAAGAAAATTTGGAAAAAGAAGGAGGACCGATCAGAAACGTAGGGAATTCTGACCCTACTGCAGTCATCCGCTTCTGAAGCTTACTTCTCTGATTGACTGCAGGAATGATGTGAGATACATTATGAGATCTAGTAATGTATCGTCACAAGAGGAGCAATGCATGATGACTCTCATGGTTGATTTGATTATACCGGTTATGTTTACTTCTGACAGCGCATCTGATGTGGAAAGGACAGGTACAGGAGGTACAAGCTCTGGAAGAAATGAAGGAAGATGGAAATTTTCTATGCTTCACTTTCCATACGCAGGTTCCATTAACTAAAGTCGCGTATACACGCGAGTTCCAGAAGACGCAGTGGCGTATGCATTGATGATAAGAAAATTTATCTGATAGCTGAAGATCTGAAGCAGAGGTCCAGGGGGAGCATCAGTCTGACTGCTGATGATTGCACTGTTAGCATCATTCTAGTTATACTCATGATAATGAAATGATGCATGGGTTCTTGTGTTGAATATTATGGATGAAGTCTGGTTGCTTTATGATGAAGAGCATTCATTGTTGAGGTGAAAGTCTTATAGTTCAGAGATGAGGACAGATCATGCAGAGATTGTTATTGATGACTTGCTGTTGAAGGTATCTCAGATTGCAGAAGTTAAGGAAGAAGCACTGGTTTAGGGGGAGTAGCAGGTTGAATTCTAATGGTTGCATTGTTGGAAATATGACTACTTATTCTTTGGTCTTGGTGATACTCATGCTCAAATGATGATGATTTGGTACATGGATTATTATGATAAGATTTTGAGCCCTAGTTGCTGATAAGTATCTTTGTGTGGATGAGTTGGATATCATTTGCTTCAGATCATATAGAGTTTGGTTGCTATGGTTGAGATCTTTTGCCTACATATGTTACTTCATGTTACCTCTTGAAGATCATGGTGATTTTGGACCACATGGATGATTGCTTGACACATATCTGAAGATGCTGTTCTGATATGATAATCTCTTTTGGAAAAGAATGTATTGATGCTGCAAAGGATCTGAAGGCTTGGTTACGAATGGGCTTATGCTACAACCATTGGATGACGCTTGAAGACACAACTACACTATTCTGTTATATCTGTAGTCCAGGGAAGTAGTCAAATATCTCAGAAAGAAGCTGAACACTGTCTTTGCCTTACAAAGAATCAGATCTGGTTGAAATTTAGAAGGTGTCTTAGGATACGGGGGTTTCCTGAAACACAGTCGCGTATGTACGCTAGTTACTGCACATAAAACCGCGTATGGTTGGTTTCTGACAATTCTTGGTTGGTTCAGCTCTCTTCAGCACAGCTGCAGTGCTGTTTGGTATCTCTGGTGGTGTTCCAGTTCTCATGAAGATGCCTTGATGATTTGTTGGTGAAAATGTTCAGGTTGCACAAACTAAGGGGGAGCCTTAGTCATATGAAAAGGATGCATGGTTGCACAGATTCAGGGGGAGCATTAGCTTTGCTGACTATAATGCAGTGTTGGCATTATTATGGTTCTGAAATATGTCCTCTTTCTTGAGGACTTTCTGGTGTTGGTCATAAATGATCATATTTATATTTTGGTGAAAAGGTCTTGTTGAGACCCATGATGTAAAAATTGTAATATTCAGTCATGTAAGGACTTGTCATTTTTGTAAACCCACTTGGTTGGGTATCTGAGTCAAATTTTGTAAACCCACTTGGTTGGGTACTTGAGTCTTATATGTAAATCCACTTGGTTGGATATTTGATGTAAGTATGAGTCTTTGGTGATAGGAAGTTCATAGAGTCATGTACTTCATTGATAAATATGTTTGGAGATTCAGCATGGGCTCAGGGGGAGCTTGGCCACTTCAGCACATATCAGATCTGCAGACTGTTTCTTCCACATGAGGAGAAAAGGGGGAGAATGTTGGTTTTTGATCCGCCCTTTGCCCTTGATGTCAAAGGGGGAGAGGGACATGGTGTTTGAATAAAGAGAAGGTAATGATGTGACATATTTGGGAGAGTGACATGGTATCTATCTGCTGTGGTAACCAAACACCATCGTGGTTGCCATCAAGTCCAAAGGGGGAGGTTGTTGGAAATATGATGCAGAGTGTTGTCCTTGATGGCAACCCACTGAATGAAGATGAAGACGTGCGACTGTTGACATGTATTGTCCTTGATGGCACTCCACCCGATGAAGTTATGCTTGACTTGATGGACTTGTTAAATGATGTAAATCTGAAGTGATATGATGATTGTTGATGATATGATGTTGAGTGTTGTACTTGAAAGGAAACCCACTTGATGAAGATGATGACAACTTACTTGATGAAGTTTTGTTTGATAGAATATGTCCTTGAAGAAGGAAATCTGATGTATCTACAGTATTTACAGAAGGCAATGAAGAAAGGATTTCAGAATGTACTCAGAGAATGATGAAAAAGAGCATGTCTCTTGGTATACGCGGATTGGCCTAGGGGAAGTCGCGTATGCACGCGGAAAGGAACGTTACAAGTCGCGTATGGGCTAAAGCGCTCAAAAAGTGCAAATCCAAGGGTAACCACCATGGCATTGACCCATAGTATTGGGTAATGATCCGCCTAATTGACCCCGTCCAGGTAGTTTTGGGCTTATGGTATTGTTTTGGTCCATGGTATTGAAAAAGGGGCTCATGGTATTGAAAAAGGATAATCATATAAAAGGAGAAGAAATTCATTGTGCACAACATGTGTGTGGGTGCAAGATGTCTGAGCTTGAATGAATACTTCTCTCTGAAGTAGATCTGATTGGAAAGGGTTACACTTGAAGATAAATATGAGTGTATGATGCAC